>JASANR010001581.1:0-281100 GCA_030849635.1 Wallacemonas sp. MBr04
GGTGTACTGCACCGTGCCGTCCACCTCACCACGCACGACGTTCGAACCCATCTTGGGCATGTGCTCCGGACCCATCGACACGGGCAGAGACTCGCCGGTCAGGGCGGCCTCATCCACATCGATCAGACCCTCGTTGATACTGCAGTCAGCAGGCACGGCAGAGCCGGACGCCAGCTTCACCAGATCGCCGGGCACCAGGTAGCGCGCATCGATCTGCTGCCACGTGCCATCACGGCGCGCAGTCGCAACGGGCTTCAGCGAGTTCTTCAGCGCAGCCACGGCATCACCGGCCTTGATCGTCTCGAACCAGCCGATCGTGGCGTTGGCAATCTGAATGGCGAACAGAATGGCACCATCGGGCCAGTTCTCCAGGGCGAACTCAATGATAATGGCGACCCACAGCGCAGCGGGCATCGGGCCCCACAGGCCGCGCACGTAGATCAGCCAGCTCGGCGTCTTCTTCTCCGGCAGCTCGTTCTTGCCGTACTTCTCCAGCAGCGCCTCAGCCTCCGCGGACGTCAGACCCTTGGAGGGGGGCAGCAGGTCGCCCGGACCGGTCGTCGCGTGCTCGTCGTGCTCGGTGATGGCCTTGGACAGCACGGACTGGCGGCGCTGGGGCTTCTGGGGCGGCAGCTCATCCTCGGCGCCCTCGGGCTTCTCCTCAAAGGCAGGCTCAGAGTTCTTCGCGCTCATCTTGGAAGTGATGCAAAAGAAACGTAATATGTGTGTGTCTGAGGTACCTGCGTTAAGCTCACAAATCGGAATGAATGTGAAACAACGAGAGGATGCTCTGACTAGTCTTCTCTGGTTTTTAGGGGTATTTCTCTTTTAAAATTGACGATAATCCGATGAGAAACGAGCTCTATGTGTGAACAAAGCTCAAAACTCGCTACGGATAAATCAACGAAAAGGGAAAAGGGAAAAAAGAGAGAGAAAAGTGAGTTTGTTCCTTTCCTGTTGTGAGTAGATACAGAGTTTTACTCTAGTTACTGACGTGTCGTGTTGTTCGTTGCAGGACGAAAGAAAAAGACGGAGAGAGAGAATGAGGGAATGAAAAGATGCGAAAGTGCGGTTCAGCATTCCCAGCAGTTGCGGAGGTGGACAGCAGTGGTTGTCGCGAAAAGAGAGAGAGACATCACTCTGAGTGGTGTTGTCTAATCTCAACAGTGAGTTGTGTAGAAACAAGAAGAGAGAGTGTTTCGCGTTTTGTTTTCGTTGTGTTTGTCTTTGTGTTTGTATATGTCTGTGAGAGAGAGATTGCCAAGTGAAGAGACGGCGTTTGTGTGAGTGTGTGTGTGCATGCCTGTGGCAGGTTCATTCTCGGCTGCTACACGCTGTTGAACGACGCAAGCACAGTCCGTCGACGCAGCCAGAGTGTCTCGAGTGTTGGGCTCGCGCCTGCCGCTGTGCGCGCCTCCACCTCCAGCAGCAACCGTTGCTTTGACAGGAACGCCGAGAGTTGCGCACCGGGTACGTCGCGGCTCATCTGCACGAGTGGATGCTGACGGAGGGGTTGTGACGCGTGTACTGCAGCCAATCCAGTTGTTTCGGTCACCGCCGTCTCCGCCTTGATGAGAACGTGCGACAGTGGCTGCCACGCTGTTGGGTGTGCGTGGTGATGGAGTAGCATGGTGAGCGCGTGAGGGCCCAGGTCGTCCAGTGCGGGATCGCCTGTGAAGGCGCGAATCGAGAAGAGCCCACCGCTGCCAGTTCCGCCGTGTGCGACGGGCGCTGACGTCGTCGGAGACGTGCTGGCAGAGGAGCGCTGCTGCACCCAACACAGTCGCCCGTACTGCATCAAATACTCGGCCTCTGCTGTGAAGGGCGCGGGCCGACGCCACGCCGTTGCCTCCGTCTCGCCTGACCTGGCACCCTGCGCTGTCTGCCACGCGTGTGCATCGGCCTGCAGTGTCGCGAGCGCGTGGTCGGGCAATTTGGTGAGAAACCGCGCGAGAGAGGTCCACATTGGCCGCAGCAGGGCTCGCACGGGCTCTGGAAGCTCTGCGCTGCTGCGATCGTCTGTTGCGCTCGGCGACAAGAAGAACGGACGCAGACGAAGCGACGCAACGGTGCCCGGTGCGGTGCCGCTGTGGCTGCTGGCGTCCTCGGCACGCCGAGTCAGAAACAGAGCGTGGTGAGTGTGGTAGCTGCCTTGCTCCAGCGTGTCGCGTACCCGTTCGGGTGCCACGCCAATGCGCCCGGCAGCCTCAGCGACGGTCACGTAGTGCGTCCACGGCACCGCCGCACACAACGCGGCCAGCACGCGGGCCGTCTCATCGCCCCTCTCTGCACAAGCAAAGAGATTCGCATCCGGTTTGAGTAGCGCGACCGTGCCGAGTGTGGACGCTGCTGCGGTGGTGCTCTGAGAGGTCCGTCCGTGTCTCTGCTCCGGCTTGAGGCCCGTTGAAGTCGGTCGTTGAGGGCGGCTCGGAATCGTCGCGTGGAGCGGGGCAAACGCGGCGGTCACGGTGCTCTGCTGCAGTCGCGGTGCGCGCTGTGGTGCGGAGACGACAGGCAACGCTGGTGACGCGCCGTCGTCCTGCGCCGCGAGGTGTGAGCCGCAGCGTGTGCGGTAGAAGGCATCCGCCTGGCCACGCTGAGGATGTGAGACTGTCGCGCCAAGCCGCACGTAACGCACGGGCGGGTCTGATGGCGTCGTGTCCGCAGCCGTGTCGAACTCGAAGAAGTACGTGTAGACATCCAGCACGCGTGGCATGGCGCCGCGCGGTCCAAGGCGCTTCGCCAGCGCATCCGTCGCGACAATCGCGGTCACGGGGACCCAAAACGTGGGCACGCACTCCACCAGCAGATTCAACAGCTCAAGTGGTGTGAGCCAGCCACGACGCTCAGCGAGAGCCGTGTGAAGCGCCCGAAGCGCCTCTGGCGTTCGTGCTGTGGTGGCGATGCCGTGCTGTCCGCCTGGGTGTGGCACTGCCGCCTTTGACTTGCTGCTAGTCCGTTTCTGTGTGGACTTCTTCGGTTTGGCTTGTTTCGCGGGCGGCTTTCGAGTTGTTTGGGCGCGTAAGGTGTCCTGTGCGGGTGTGTAGACCACGGCCACGGTGCTGAGGCCGTCGGCATCGCGTTCCGTGGGTAGGTGGTCGTCATCCTCACCAGCAGCACCATTGTCATCGTCGTCATCGAACGGAATTGATTCGTCCCAGGGCGGCACGGACAGCGCGTCGGTGCGCACATTCTCACCAGACAACGACGGCGACAACCACGCCGACACGTTTGAGCCCTTGTCGGCCTCGGGAGTCTCGCGACCTGCCTTGGCAGGTGTGGCGAGGCGCGTTAGCTCCTCCTCCAGGTACACAGCCATGAGCCGCTGCAGACGCGCCACGGCATCCGCGTCGTCCTCTCTCGCAGCGGATGATGCGGCGGTGGCGACGGCAGAACTCGCAGCAGCCACGGCGTGGCCTGGGGAAGTGCTCAGCGCAGCGCGCCGGTGCACCAGCCAGCGGGTCTGGGTCTTGCCTCCCGGGCCAGGCACCACCTCGCTCGTGCACGTGAACGCACGCGGAAAGGACTGCAAAAAGGCCCGCACCGAGCCGAAGCGGTCCGAGATGGCCTCGACGTCCAGGAACGGTGTCAAGTCCGTCAGTCGTGCGGGGCTGCCATCCGGTGGCAACAGGGACAGCGCACTCGCCACAAGCACATCGGCGGGAGCCGCCGTGACGTGCGAGGAGGTATCGTCGACCGGCTCGGATGCTGCCGTGGAGGCTGTGACTGTGGCTGTCGTCGTGTCAGCCGTGGCGTTCAACAGGAGGTCCTCGTACGCGTCGAGGGCATCGTCCAGCACATGCCCGGTGCTGTCGTCAATACTGCTGTCAGCGGCACGTGTTGAGTGCGCACGTGACGCAGTGGCCACTGCACGGTGCACGGTGTACGAGGGTATCGCGATGAGGCGACGGGGGAGACCAGGGAGGCTCCACGCCGCGTGTGACGACCTCAGCTGAGCGCATCGCGCCGCTGACAGCGGGATACAACGACCAAAAACACGCGATGATGCCGCGGACGACATGACTCAATGTGTACGAGTGTGTGTCGCGCGTGCCCGGTACTATCTATTGTTGTTGTTGTCGTTGTTGTGTGAACGAAAGAAAGAGAAAGAGAAAGGGAGAGAAAGAGAAGGGAAGTGTAGAGCAAAACGGCAAGGCCGAGTGTGGCCAGTTGTGGAGATGTCGGATAGCAAAAGTGGGTGAGGTGACGCATCACCGGAAAGTTGTGTGTTTCCAAAGAGCACGACTTCTACTGAGAGTGTGATCATGGGTGCGCGTGGCTCTCGGACTGTTTGTTGCGTCTTTTTTTTTGTGCGTGTGTGTGTTTTACCCGTTTATTCGTGTTATGGCAGCACCACTTCCACAACGAGCGAGCAGCAGTCGCACTCGCACCGTTTACTCCTCTTCTGTGAGGTCTTGTCGAGATCCGTGGCAGGATCGGCAAAAAGAACCACCTCGTACGTGCCGCCACAGCGGCACTCCATCTGATACACCCAGACCAACGTCTCGCCTGATGACGTGACCAGCTCAAAGTCGTCGCGCAGCACGTAGACATCGCTGACGGCCCCGCTCTCGCGCACCAGGTGCTGGCTGCGCTGCGTGTCGTAACGATGTCGCACGAGCGGGTCGAGGAGAATTTCAGCAGCCTCCTTCACAACCGTGAACGGCAGCCGTGCGCAGAGGTCGGCGTCATGCTGCTGGCGGTGGATGAGTTTATCGGGGTGCGTTTCGAGTGCGCGACGCTTAAAGGCGCTGCGGATGTCGCCGATGCCGCTCGTGGTGGGGACGCCAAGAACATCGTACGGCGTGTAATCCGTGTACGGCCACGTCTCGCTGAGACCGTCCGTCATGGGCTCGGCGAGGCACACATTTGGAAGCCAGAAAGCGGCAATACGGAAAGGAAAAGAAGAGAGAGTTGGGAGAGTGGGTGATGGGGATGGGATGTGTGATCGACTTGACATGATCATAAATTGCCTATTTCGTCGTGGCTGAACGCTCGCTGCACTACCGCACGCCGACCTCGTCTTGTTTCCAGGTTCAGCAGACTGCGTTTGCCAGCGGGAAGGAAACACGAGATGTGTGCGTGTGACGCACGAATACGCGGGATGCAGTTTCTGAGAATGAAAACCGAAATGAAGCACGGCTTCAGCTACTCAACGCAGCCAGCGCATTTTTTTTTTCAAAGGCCTCACAGCGAGAACAGAAACGTCGTGCGTGTGTGCCTTTCAGCGTTTGACTGTTTCGCCGCTGTGGGTGACAGGTGTGGTGAGTTTTTAACGTTGTGTTGACAGAACGGGGGGGACGCACTTGAACTACAGGAAACAGTCTACTCCTACAAGCATTTCAATACAAACACGAGGTGAGAAAAAAAAAACAGAAAAAGAAACAGCGAAAGAAACGGAGCAAACCCAAAGAAAAAAAAAAAGAGCGGGTCCAGGCGATCGGACAAGGCGTGCAGAGCACAGAGGGACGTAAGAAAAGGGAAGGATTGCAACGGTGTCACAACGACAGTGACAGCCGGTGTCGTTTTTCCCCTTTGAAGCGCCTCTTTGTTTGTGTATGTGCACGTTTTTTCTCCTCCTCCACCTTGCTCGCTCATCTTCTCAATGGGAGGCGGTCGCAGCAGTGGCCGCCACAGCCTCCGCGGCCTCAATCTCACGCAGGATCTCGTTGTTCTCGTCCGCGTCGGCGAGGCAGAGGTTGCCGACGGGGCACAGCTGAGAGACGGGCATGTTGTTGTCCGTCTTCACCTCCAGCTCGTCCAGGAAGGTCGAGATCTCCGAGAGGCCACCGCGGCCAATGTGGCCGAGATTGAAGTCCTGCGCGTGCTCATTGAGGAAGCGCACGCAGCGCGTGCAGTGAATGCAGCGGTTGAGCACGACGCGGGTCTGCGGATCAAAGTAGAAATCCTCGACGGCCTTCTTATCCTCGCGGTAGCGCGGGATGTCTGAGCCGTAGTTCATGCTCACGTTCTGGAGGTCGCAGTTCGTGGCCTGCTCGCAGATGGGGCAGTCGTTGGGGTGGTTGATGAGGATGAGCTCGACGTTGCCCTCACGTGCGTCGCGCACCAGGCGGCTTTCCGTGATGATGGACATGCCGGGCAGGGCCACCGTGGAGCACGCCACCACGAGGTTCTGCGTGCCGTCGACCTGCACCATGCACATACGGCAGTTACCGGCGACGGAGAGGATCGGGTGGTAGCAGAACTTGGGGACGCGGATGCCCTCGCGCTCGAGCACCTCGAGCAGGTTTTCCTCCTGTGGAATGATCTCGACGGGGCGGTGGTTGACGAACATGAGTGCGCGCGGCTTGTTCTCTGCGTACTGGCCGGCTGCGACCTCCTCTGCAGCGGAGTTGATGGCGCCCTTGTGGAGGTGCTCGCTACCGCCGACGACGTCGGTCATTTCACTGTTGTACGGTGTGCCATCGCTTTTGAAGAAGCGGCGGCACGTTGCGAGTGGAGAGGCAGAGAGACCAATCGATACGAGAGCACGCGGCGTCGCACGTCCGAGGAGAGCCGAACGCAGAGCCTTCATGATGAACTAGGAGGGGGAAATGTGGGGTATGTGTGTTTGTTTGCTTGCTTGTGTGGAGTCGAGATGCACGTTGTTGTTGTTGATGTTCTGACACAGCACACTAAGGAACGGACTGCTAGACTAAAAATGCTTCGTGACCCAAAACAACAAAAGTAGAGATTTGGGAGAAGCGATAAGAGATAAGATACTGAATACTGAGTAACGGTGAGTGTCTGTCGAATGAGCAGACTCTCTTCACAGTCTACGTTGTGTGTGTGCAGTTGTGTTTTGCGCTTGCACTAACGTCCTTTTCTTGGCACTTTATTGCGCTCGTTCCAAAATACCAGAGTGAGAGCGGGAGAGAGAGTAGATTTATTTGGAGTAAGAATGGGGTGGTAGGGGATCTGGTGTGTGACAGAGATTTCGCAGGGTATCGGCTTGTCTCTCGCTCTTTCCCTACATGTGCGGTCAGCGCACAACTGCCACGGCCATCCAGGATCAACGTGCAGATGGCGCGCCAGTGAGTAGGACGCAGAGAGTGTCAACACCTGTGAAAGCGTCCGACACGTGCTCTCAAGGTGAACAATTCACTGAGCAGCAAGACACTGGACGGGAGCGAAGGCGCGATGCCTCCGCAGACCTTCACTCGTGGCTGAGGATGGTCGCCCCCCTTTTCATTGGCGCCGTGGTGATTTGCGTTCACCTCGTCTTGCTCGTCAGACCACACGTGCTGTTGATCGACTGGAGAATGTTCTTATGGTTGTTTTTGTTTTAATTGTTGTAGTTGTTTTTGTTTTTCGTCGGATACGGAATTATACGGTACAGGATCCCGTGAATGGGCGGTTGCGAATACCGTATCGGGGTGATCACTAAAAACGGTAAAGAAAGCACACGATAAAAGAGAAAAAACGAAAGAGCGCTGGATTGTTGAAGTGAAAGAAAACTACAAGGGAAGAAAAAACCCGGGAAAAATAACGAGGGTAAATGAAGCGAAAATCAACTTGTTCGGGGAGAAAAGCCAGATGGAAAAACTTTTGGTGGGCTTATCGTGAAAGTCAGCATTCAATCATGTGCACGCACGTGTACCATTCTGTTTTTTGTTTTTCTTTGCGCATATTACGGAAGGGAGATGAAAAAATGGGAGCTCGCGGTGGAGCTTTTTCCCCCTTTTTTCATCTTTTTTTCTTGTGCGTCACATCAGGGATCGCATCCGTTTCTTTTTCAATTTTTGTTAGCCCGTTCACTTCATTTTTTTGTTGTTGGGCATTGTTTTGCGGGGTTTTTTCCCTTGTTGACGCTGAGCTGCCTGTTGCCTTCAACCTCCATCTCCAACACTCCTTGGGCTTCCCTTCGGCCGCAGTGAACAGGAAAGAAAGTGCGGAAAGAGAGAGAGAGGAGGGGAGGAAAAAGGGAAAGAAGGCCAGCCAAGTGACAACTATTATTTTTTTTTTTGAAGCGAGGCGGAGCGTGCTGGGAGCCAGGGTGGGCCATCGACAGCAACAAAAGCAGCAGCGCCTTTGACCGAGCAAAGTGAATTTTGGTTTTGTCTATTCGACGAAAAATGAACATATACACCGAGGAGGAGAGAAAGAGAGAGAGAACGGGAAAGTAAAAACGGAAAAGGTGGAAGGAGAAGCGAAAAGGAAGAACGTAGAGGGAAAAAAAAGAAACAAAAAAAAAGGATGTCGTCTCGTGGGGAAGGGCAGCGAAGAGCGACATGTAGAAGATAAGAACGAAAAGAAACACGAAGAATTGTCGAATCGCACCGTGCGTGGCGCACATGAAAAGGGGGAGTTCTTTATTTTCCTCTTCTTTGTCTGATTTCTGGGCAGACTGAGTTTCGTAGGATATTCTCGTAAAGATGATTGGGTGTGTGTTTCTGCGAGCTCATAAGTGGTACCCCTCCTCCATCTCGTCACTTCCCTGGGCACGCCCCCCAAAGAGGGAGCGAGCGACAGAGAGCGCGCACAGTCGATGAGAGTGTGAAGCTCACAAGGAACGACAGGAAGTCAGCGCGGATCATGTATTTCCGCGTTGAAGCAACGCGCCCTAGGCAGCCCAGTTGGGTTTTTTCCTAGTCTCAGCGCGTCGCCGGGATGAAGCACAGTAGCATGACAGATACGGTGCCGTTCAGTTTCAGCAGCCGCAAGGGGAGAAAAAAAAGAGAGTGAGAACCATCCAAGACTCCTGCATGCCCTGTTGGCGAAAACCAAAGGGAGGAAAGGGAGAAAGAAAAACTAAAAAGGTTCCAGGGAAAGGGACAGAAACACAAAACAAAACGACACATATAGAGAGAGGAAGAAAAAGACACGAAGCTGAGGGAACTGCGACTCATCGTGTACCACGCGAGGTTTAGCAGTCACAGAAAAGCGAAACAGTCGCGCTCCAAGGGGAGAAAAAACGAGCGAAAGGGTAAGGGGGGAGCGTTGACTTGCTTATTTCTGTGCTGCCGTCTCGGTGATTTCCAACGCTACCGCTGACGAGAGGGGGGGAGAAATGTCCATAAAGAAAGAAACAGAAAAAAATCATGGCGATAGTCAGCTTTTCTCAGTGTCTCTCTCACGCTTGCATTGTCGGCTTTTTTGCTTTGTTTTTGTTTTGTTTGTTTGTTTGTTTTCCATGCCGCTCGTGTGATGTTCAGGCACCTGCATGTGATGGTGCTGTGGAAGACTAGCGGTAGGGAAAAAGGGGGCCTTTTTATATTGTTTCCTTCATATGTGCGTTGAACTTTTTGCGGTGGTGGTTGTTTTTCAGCACGTTTGTATAACAATTCTAACACCGTGTGACTTTTGGTTTGACAAACTAAAGAGGAGAGAGAGAGAGACAGAAACAATTATGCAACGAGAGAGAAAAAAATCAAAACAAAAAGGACTGGGAAAAGAGATAGAAAAAACGAGGCTTAAAGGATAACAAAACAGAAAAGGCACAAAAAAAACAGGCGTGAACGAGAGGTGAAAGCTCCAACGTGACCAAAAAAATGAGGACAACGAAGGAGAGACTGTGGGGAAAGGAAAAGGGAACCAAGCAACGCTGGCCTCAGGGCCTCTACCCTGTGATCAACAATGGATACTTGAACCTCCAAAGAAACAGGAGAGGAAGAGAGTGAAACGGCGTAACGCCACATACCTGTGAGAGAGTGGTGTGAGGAAAAGGTTGAAAAGTACAGCGTGTTGTTGTCATCGTCACTCTTAAGCATGTGGCAGTCAATGTCGCGTTTCTTTGTTTGTGTGTTTGGTTTTCTCTCCATTTCAGTTTCTCTTGATTACTTGTTTTTTTTCGCGCTACTACAGATCGTTATTACGATGGCTGTTCTTCTTGCTGTGTGCCTGTTCCGAGGGCTCTGAAAGCGGAGAAAACACGAGAGGCGGTACTTGCGGACAGCACAGCGTACGAGGAGAAAGCAAGGAAACTTATTAGAAACAGAACGGGAGGAAGCAAGACAAAACAACAAAAGGGCCAGAAAACAAAAAGTGGCGCGGAGCGTTAAAATAAAAAAAAGTAACGTTCGATAGCCACAGTTTGCCTTTCTAGCCACAACGTCCGTACTCGCTTTTCACCGTTGCAGTGTTATTCTGCGCTTCGCTCACTCACTCACTCACTCCTTCTCTCTCACACACACGCTGCCCCGAACACGTGCACGACCACATCGCGCTGTCTTTCGATCAACAGCGGGCGGTGCGCGTTGTGGGCGAGGAGGGTGCGAGAGGAGAAAGCCGGAGCGGTGGAGGAGGATCGGCAGGCAAACGAAAGAGACAACCGTAAATCAACAAAAGAAAGAAAAGGAGAGCGAGAGACGCTGCCGATAAAGTGGAGAAACAACGAACAGAGGCCGAGTGAACAAAGCACAAACGAGATGGGAGATGACAACATCTCTCGACTCCACGTGGCAACCTGACGATCAACTAAAAGAAGAGAAAAAAAGATGTTTAACACGAAGCAAGTTCTGAGCAAGTCTGTAAAACGTGGAAGGCGGGAAGAAGTGTGCTGACGGATAAAAATCCGAGCGGCGAAAACGCACGCATTGCGCGAGTAGAACAAGTGGCGCTGGGAGATATATCATAAAAAAGACACGATGACGGAGGAAATGAACCCGCGCTAGGATCTGGTAGAGCGAAAGGAAAAAAAGGAATAAGGCCTTTGTAGAGAGAACGAGCGTGGTAAGCTACTCGTTAGCTGTTGTCGCTGTTGCTGCTGCTGTTTTGGGGGGATTGTAAAGGGAAGAGTTTGAGTGGAAAACTCAGGTCTTGCCAGTGTACACACGCGGACACACACACGGTGCACGGTACGAGAAGAGAAGAAAAGAGAGGAGCAAAGAGAAGAAAAACGAAAGGGGCAAAGTAAAAAGGCATAAGTTGGGGAAAGCAGAAAAGGCAAAAACAACAAGGTCATGTGCGGAAAACAACGAAAAAATGAGAAAGTGAACGAAGAAGGAGCATACGAGCAAAAGAACAAAAAAAGCCAACACAAGCAAAGAAGACAAAGAAAGGATAGGCAGGACAAGAGGACGCCGATTACTCGTCAGTCGCGAGTTATTCTTCGCTTTGAAGAATGGTCCACATGTTTCCAGGTGTGTGCTGGCAACGTGTGTTTTCTTTTCCTCTCTCTCCCTTTTTGTTGTTCCTTTGATGTTTGGGTATTTTGAATTTGTGTGTTTGTCAACGGTATGCTATCATAGTTCATTATTTATGTGTTCGTCTTCTTTCGATGACCATGCCTGTGTGTTTTTCTTTTCGTTTTCTTTGTCTTACCGATCTGCCGTGCTGCTCAGAAGAAGAAGATAAGGGAGGCGAGCAAGTGAACAGTAACGGGAAAAAAGAAAGAAAGAAGGTAACGAGTGCACCGTTTGTCAGAATTGGTGGGCGGCAGTCACTCTGGTCACGCTTCCCTCCTCCTTCTTCTTTTTTTCGAGTTGGGCACGGAGAAAGGTAGAGCGAGAACGGTATATAATAGTAAAAAATGATGTATATATGCTAAAGGCCAGTTTTTGTTGGTTTGTTTCAACGGCCGAGGTGGCCAGAGGCACACGTACGCTATCACCACAACACCACTCTTCCCACTGTCCTGCATTTCTCTTTTCTTTCCTTCTTTTCCTATCCTTGTCTTGCGTGGAGTCAGTGAGTCGAGGGTGGCAACGTGGTAATTGGCGTAGAACGATCGAGGGATGGACGAAATATGTGTGCGACTGCACAGGCCGAAAGAGGGAGAAAAACAGAAAATGAGTAGAAAGTAGTTGTTTTTCTGTACGTGTGTGTGTGCATGTGTGTGAAAGGATCCAATGCTGTCAGTGGGAGAAAACAGGAGAACGGTCAAAAAGGAAGAAAAGTTTTGCACCTTCTTCGAAGACGTGGATTGTGGGTGTGAGCAACTTTAGGGCGAATCCAGTCATAGATGAATCTGATTTTAAGTCTTCTCACAGTAAAAAGAAAAATGTTACTGTTCATTGCGACGGCAGAACCTTCACAAAGGGCTTTTGTGGGGGTATTTTTTGTGTGCTTTACTTTTTCGATGTACATATTTTTTTTTCGCGTGTTTAAGGGCGTGTTCGAACAGACGAACTGGACGCAGCCGTGTCGCTTCTCATTATTGGTCTCTCGAACTGTCAAGGCACCAAACGAAGAATATAAAACAACAGACTCGCACCAACTCCTATTTTTCCTCGTGCGACAGGGCAAGCAAGACATAAAAGCAACAAGGTCACTGTTGAGGAAGGAGAAGAGCGAGCAGCGACAGTGAGAGAAGGAGACGAATAAGAGAGAGCGGATCAGCGCGGAAGCAAATGAAAAAATGGTGTGCGAAAAAAAAAATGTAGATGTCGGCCTTCGTAAGTACATACTTGGATTTAGAAGCGTACACTTGTAGATGAAAAAAGCAACGCGTAAAGGAGAAAAAAGAAGAAAACATTTGGATACATGAATGTGCTTCTCAAGAACCTTCTTTTCGTTCAACGCGTATCCGCTCAGCCGATACGGCCGAAGGCGGTGTTGGTGTAAAAAAAAAACAGACAAACAGCAACTTTAGGGGAATGTGGGGATGAGAGAGTGGAAGAGGGAGAACTGGAGAGGCGCGGAACAAGAGGCCTTACGACATTTTCGCTACAAAAAGAAGAAAGCGGCGGGAAGGAGGGGCATGGGGGGGGGGGAGGCGACGGCACCACTCGCACAGTCAACCACATCAATCAGTTGCAACGACGTGTCTCACACTCGCACACGTTCGTTGTCAATTGAAGCTTGTGGTTGATTTTGTGTGTGCACGTGTGTACGTGTGTGTATTCCCAGCCGTCTTCCAGAGACAGAACGCTTGCATAGCTTGCTTCACGTGCACGCGCACATATATTTCCTGCTTGCCTTGATCAACGCACCATTCGTGCGGCCGACTCGAAATCTACTCCCTTGTCCTGACGTGAGGAGGAACACACCAATCTGTGTTGTTTGGCAGATATCGTCACGCATACGCACATGTACACCCGTCGTTGCGGTGTGATACGTGTAGCTGGACAAGGAGGGGAGAACGTTAAAGAAAACGCACAAAACAAAAATGAACCCAAGGCGGCCGGTGGTACGAATCAACTCAAGGCGGTAATGCAAGAAAAAAACCGAAAAGGACGGACCTTTAAAAAGGTGTGGTGGACTGGGAGAGCTAACTTCCGATTGCGACTGCGCGGCGCTCACGGTTAACTATCAACAAGGTGACACGCAAAAAAAAAAGGGAAAAGAGAGGAAAGCAAAGAAGAGGAAAGAAAATATCAAAATAGAAGGCGACTGTGCTACACATTCCTTCCGAGATGGGAAGCACAAAATATGGTGGAAAAAGAGAAACAGAGATGCAAACTCAGAAAAGAAAGAAGAAGAGGAGAGTGGGGAAAAAAGGGGCTCAAAAACGGGGGAAATGTAAACGGTGAAGAGACAGAAAAACGGAAAAGCAAAAACGAAAGGAAAGTAGGAAAGAGGCAAGAGAAGAGGTGTACTCTCCAGATGCAGACAAAAGATGGGGAAAAAACATACGGAAACAACGGGGGAAGAGTGAAAAGGGGAAAAGGGGGAAACAAGAAACTCGCAACGAAAAAAAGCAGAGAATGACGCGACCGGACCATGTGGTGTGATGAGAGAGAAAGGGAGAAAAACAAAATGCACTGCTTTTTTTCTTCTGCGGCTGGATAGGTCATAGAAAGCAAAAAAGAAAGAAAAACGCTGTGAGGAGTTGCCTCACGTTAACGTGGAAACAAGGGGTGGGGCGTATGCTTTGAAATGTGTTGGTGACAACAAAAGCAACATGAAAGAAAGAGGGAGAAGAAAAATGCAACACTGAAGAAGGCGGAGTTGGCAGGGAAAAGAAAACGCAAGCGAGGAGAAAGTGTATATGAGTCTCCGTGACATGCGCTCATTTAAGAGAAGAGGGGGGCAGCAAAAAGAAGAAGAAACACTGACCATTACTGGTCGGACACCTCCCACCTCTACTCTTATACATATGCGTTCTTATGATGATGGTGTGCATGCACACACAGACACACCAACACTCGGCTCGCATGGTTTCTTTCTCTTTTTTTTCCTGCTCTCCTATTTGTCAACCGTGTGTTTCTTGTCGTTGCGGTTGTTTTCATTCCTTTCTTGACAGAGTACAGCAGAGCATCAAGCACGATATTGCGATTTCAAAAGGATGAGGATGTGAACAGGGGGGGGCTATTGCATGCGCTTGTGCTTGTGCACGAAGATGCGTCACGAACACTGCTACTCTTACAACATCGTCTCTCTTTTTCTCTCGTACTCGCGTGCGTTTGACGGGGGCAAAAACAGAGATTCAAAAAAAAAAGGCGCTGAGAGAGAGAGAGAGATGCGTGCCAGAGTAAACAAAAACAAGAGGAAAGAGGAAAACATCAAGTTCCACGAAGACATGACGGACGCAAAAAAAAAAATTAGCAAAACTTACAATACAGTTAGCTGTTGGGTACCTGTATATGTGTATCTCGGTATGCTTATTTCCTCGCACATTGCTTGCTACTACCTCTGGCGTTTTTTGAATTTCATTTGTTGGAATATAAAGCAAAAAGGGGGGAATGGAAATCCTTGCGCAGAGTTGCATTCACGGTGCGGTCAAGCGGGGGCGAAACCAAGAAAGACTGCTCATCATATTGAATTGGGTGTTTTGTCTTTTCCCTTTTCACTTTCTCCTTTTCCGTAGCCAGCGAGGGGGGGGGGGGGGCGGGTGTGGCTGCTGTTGTTGCTGATGTTTTTTGTGTGTGGTGGAACATGTGGTGGTGCTTCGCTTCGGAGACGTGGTAGACCGCACTGTCTGCTCGTGCCTGCTTGTTTGCACGGCTATGTGTGTTTACGACATCGTATGGGTGTGTGTGTGTCTGTGTGCGTATCCACTTGTTGTTTACTTGGGCACGATGAACAGCGAGTCGATGCCCTTCGCTTGCTGGCGGCCGATCTTGGCGAGGATCTTACGCTGACGTGCCAGACGGCGCGTGCGGGTTTCCTCGGCATCGCCGTACTGGCGCATATCAGAGTCCGGATCAAAGATGCACGAGCACGATATGCGGCGCAGCACCGTCGCTGAGTCGGCGAACATCAAGTCCTCCTCAACCTGCTGACCAAGGCGGGCCCACTCGTAGAAGATGCTATCCTCCAGGAGTCGCAGCTCCTCCTCGCTGAGGCCGGACTCGTGCGTGTGCTGGCGGCGGAGGGATTCGACGTGGTGCGCGTGCGCTGCGCCGACCAGCATCTTGCACGAGATGTACGCGTTCGGGCGCGAGAGGCACTGCACGCGCTGCTGCTGCTGCTGGCACGCCGACTGGCGGTGCCACCTCTCCATCGCCACGCGCAGCTTCTCCTCGCGCAGGTCGAGCATCGGATGCGGCGGCGGAGACGGCGTGTGGCCGGCCCGCATGGACTCCGCCGTGACGTCCGTGGGCGGCAGCTGGGCGAGAGCGGCACGCACGTCGTCCATCGTGAGCTGCTCAGTGTGCGGAAAGCGCAGTCTGCGTTCGTCGCGCAGCTGCTGCACCAGACGCGCACGTGCTGCCTCCGCCTCGGCGTCGGACTGGACGGCGGTGGTGGTGGCGTCCTCGCTCAGCTTCTCCACGCTGTCATTGTCGCTATCTAGAACCGCCGTGGGCAGATACAAGTCCAGCACGCGCTTCGGCGTGAGCTCCCAGAAGTCATCCTCAGAGTCGTACTCCTTGTTGCTCGTTGTCGTGCTAAGCGGGGCGGGCGAGAAGGACGGGCTCGACACCGCGTCGGCATCCTCGCAGGCGCTGCAGGAGGGCGGTGGTGGGCACGTGTTACCGTGTGCACGTGTGTGCGCGGCATCGTACCAGATCAGCGCATCCTGCATGTCGGGGATGTTCTCGCGGTTCAGCTTGATCGCGAACTGACTCGTGGAGTGATGGTGGGGCGTGAGAGCGTCATTCGTGGCGCGCTTTGCGTGCGAGCCAGCGAAGCCACCGTTGGTGAATGTGTTGCTCGCATCCCTTGCCATGGCAGAAAACGAAATGTTCGAGTCATCACTCGCGACCTGGCTTCCCAAGAACGAGGGAGGGCAATTCACGGGTTCGGCGACACCGGCGTCGTTGTTGCCAACGGAGATAAATGATTCAATCGTCATCCTGCGCAGTGTCAGTGTGGCAGAGGCGAAGAAAGATCAAAAAAATGGAGGGCTGGGAAAGGAGGCCGAAATGCGGGTTCACCGTGACGACACAAAAGGTGGGGAAACGAAGAAAGAGTTTTTGAAGAGAGAAAAAAAGTGGAACTTATCGTCTGACTGGGCAGCTGTTGACTTCAACTGAACAAACGAGACAACAGGTGAAAAAAAAAGAGGGGGAGAGGGGGAGAGAAGAGAAACAAACAAAAAAACGAGAGAGTAGTGAAAAGCTAGAAAGAGCGATGTGTCGTCCTCCACAGGAGAAAATGAAGAAGATATTCGGTGTGAAGAACTGCTGATTCTGATTCAAAACTCTGGGTTTGTTTCTATTCTGTTCTTCTGTTCCTCGCTGCGCAATGGTTGTACCAGAGGGCTTCTCTTGATTGCTTTGTGTTTGCTTTGTAATGATCTCAGCGGCGCCAGAGAGGAAGGGGCAAGGTGGAACAATAACAAAACGCGGATGCAAGTCAACACACGGAACCGGGAATGACAATGAGGGAAGAAAAAGTGTGAGACTGATGATGAGCGTCACACGAGCAGAACGAACGACTGACAGCAACTACAAAAAAAACTGGCTTGGCTAGTTTGCAAACGGAACGAGAAACAATGGCAGATCTGACTCACCGACTTTCTTGTGTGTACAAGACGAAGAAGCGTGGGAAAGAGAGTGGAAAAGGAAAATGCCTTGTTCTGCAGCGGATTGCTCCGAATTGATGTGTAGCAATCCTCACGTGCGACCTGCTGAAGAAACCCAGTTTATCCAACGATAACCCTTTTGTTGATGTTGGTATTTGATGTTTTTGGTTGCTGTTTTTTGTTGTTGTTCTGTTCTATTCAGTGTTCCGCACACGGCTCACTTTCCTGGTGCTAATGATGGCGTCGACTGCACGGCGCGTTGAGTGCTGCTGATTTCTTCTTGAATCAGTTGTGGTTCTTCCTCTTTGAGGCACAGCGAGCTGAGTAGATTCGTTGCTGCAAAAGAAAACAAGAAGGGGAAAAGCGTTGAAGTACGAAGCGAGAAAAGAAAAAAACTGATTGTTGCCGATCACAGAATTCTCTTTCACTGTCGAAAGGCAAATACAAATCAGGAAAACGAGAGAAAAAGGGAAAGAACGGAAACAAGATGAAAGTAAAAAAGAAACAAAAAAGCGAAGAGAGATTAAGAGTGAAAAAAAAAGAAGTGAGCCTTGAAAAAAAAGGAAATGTTTTTGAAAGATTTCACTGAGTTAATAAGAGGCGAAGGAAAGAAGCAACGAAGTCGTGCGGGAAAGCAGCCAATCACCAGAATTGACGGTGAGAGACCAATAA
Source organism: Wallacemonas sp. MBr04 (assembly GCA_030849635.1). Taxonomy (NCBI): domain Eukaryota; phylum Euglenozoa; class Kinetoplastea; order Trypanosomatida; family Trypanosomatidae; genus Wallacemonas; species Wallacemonas sp. MBr04. Next base: position 17,462 of record JASANR010001581.1, read on the forward strand.
ATGACGGAGGAAAAGAAGGTGTGAGTGAGAGAGGAGGGGGAGAGATAAGTGAGAGAGACGATGCAAGATCCGGTGTTTGTTTGGTCGTTCCTTGTCGCGTTTTATTTTCCTGCTTTTTTTCTTTTTCTTCTTATGTTGTTTTGTTTTCGCTATGTGGTGCGTCGCAAGCCACCCATTTTTCGGATCTGGCGGCCAGCGCGATCGCAGAGACGCGAGACAAGGAAAAGGAGGCGACTTGCCAGGAGAGGAAGACAGAAGGATCTGGAGGAAACTAGCCAAGCGCTTGTTTTGTTTTGTTTTTTCTCTGTTGCTGGTTTGTGTTGTACTATCTTGGGGGTTTTTTTCTGTGATTACTGTTGCTGTAGGTGACAACAAGTCAGTACCATGTCGCATCACCTTTCCCCGACATCATGTTACTAGTGTGATTTGCGGTGGAGAAGGAATACGCGCGTTGTGTGATGAGTCTCTCGTCCCTTTTCTTTCTTCATTCTGTTATGTGCAAGAGAGAGAGAGAGAAGATAGTTTGTGAGCACGAGATCCGTCTTCACTCGCCAACCGCAGGGCCGCGACGGTAATCCACACGCGCGTACGAAATGACGAAGGCAACAACGCAAAACGCGGCCAAGACGTGCAGTGCTGTTTCGCGCCGGGCGCGTCGTCGCTGCCACCGCCACAGCTTGTCGTACTCGGCCTCGCTCGTCGGCCCGTCCACGCGGCTCAGCATCAAGAGGGAGCACATGCCGACCGGCTCGAACCCGTTGTCGATGAGCATCTCGTGAAAGAGCGGCATGTGTGCGGCACCCCACGGCACCGCGAACGACTTGTAGCCGTTCAGCTTCAGGGGATAGATCATGTCCAGGCAGTGCTTCTCCCGCGCGAGGCTGCCGATGACGGGGGCGTTGAAGCGCACGGAGCACCACCACGGCAGGCGTTCGTAGTCGTACTTGTCAGCCGCGTGGACGACGGTAAAGTTGGGTGAGTCGCGGACACCCCATGAAAAGGGCTGGAAAAACGCAACCACCTCGCGCGGCTCCCACCCCTCGTCATCGTCGTTGTCGGGCGGCCGCACCTTGCTCGTGCGCTCCCGCGGCGGCACCAGAGTGGAGAACGGCGCGCCGGTGAGCGGCGTGCGGCCCTCCATCAGCACAGACTCGTGTTGGCAGCACAGGTCGTCGACCTGGCGAAAGAACTCGGGGTGCGCGAAGTGCCGCAGCGGGATCAGCGTGACGGTGATGTCCAGCTCGCGGTGCTTATACGTGTGGGCAATGGTAACGCCATGCTCGGTCACTGGACGGCAGCACACAAAGTCCAGCATGCTCTTGCTGCGGAACGGAGAGGCGTATCGCCAGCGCGGGCGGTACGTCATCTTCCACTCCGCCGGTTCTCTCGTTGACGCGTCCGATGAGGCGGCGTTGTTGGTGGTGTTGGGACTAGCCGAGGTGGTGCCGTCGTGACCGCGGGCCTGGGGAGACGACGACGCAGAGGATGCAGGGTTGGCATTGGCGCTGGAGGAGGGTGCCCCTGTGGCGGCAGCCGAGGCGTACATTCGCACGCACGGGAGTGGGGAGACCATGGGACTGTCGTGGCGGAGGCGAGCGAGCCACAGCGCGGACAGCTGACGCGTCAGGACACGCGGGTGCGACATCCCTGTTCTATTCTCTCTTTCTCATTGGTTGGATTTTGAGGGGAAGGGAGGGGGGGCAGATTGAAAACAGAATGCAATGGGGGGTGAGTAAAGAGTGAGTTCAGGTGAAGGTGTCACAAAACAGAGCAACTAGTCAGGGAAAGAATCCCTTTTTGCTGTGTTGAAGTGGAGGTGGTGTGCGATAGCGCCCACTGATAAGTGAGACTGAACGCTTTTATCCGCTGTCTCCCTCGAATGTGGGTGTGCGAGAGAGATAGAGAGACGACGATCTAGTGCCAAAGAAAGCACCGCGATACAGAGAACGTGATTCGTATGGGTGTGAGTCGCGATGTGTTGCGTCCCAGTTTTTTAGTTTCTTTTTCGCTGACATCAGCCCCGTGTTGTGTGGAACCATCACATCTTGTGTTCCGTCTTTGATTTGTTTTGTTTGATTGGTTGGATGTTGTTGTCGTAAAGATTGGGGGTGCGATAACGAGTCGCGACTGTGCATACGTGGAGGCAACAGCAAGCCACGCGAGGAGACAGTCGGGGGAGAGAGAGGTCTTCTCGAGTGCTCGCCGTGCCATAGGGAGTTGAGAAAACAGAACAAAACCGGCATGAGAAGAAACAATACACAAAAAAACACAAAAACAAGAAGCGCAGAACAACAGAAATCAACCAGTTCTATGGTCGCAACGAATAGCAACGAATAAGTGTACAAGCTGACCACAACAAAAACAAAAACGGAGAGAGGAGGGAGAGAGATCCCAAAGAAGCAGAAAGAAAAAAAGGAAAGGAGGAAAAGGACGACCATGTGCCGGGGGAAGGCACAATGACTAACAGTACATATTCAACAGCACATGCAAGACAGAGAGAGAGACCGAAGTCACGTACGCATACGTGGCCTCTCCATCCCCCTCTCCTTCCTCTCCGCTGCCGTTGTCGCCACAATCCACATTCTTTTCATTTCTTCTTTCGTCCTCTCAACTCTATTTCTTCTTTTCTGCTCCCCTCTCTCCTCTGGCGTTTATAGCCAGTTCACATCCCGCTCCGTCGAGGACGAGAGCGTCTTTGTCGGGTCGAGCGTGTGCAGCTGCACCATGCCCTTCTCGAACCCGAGCGCCAGACGCCGTCTCTCGCTTTGGTCCTCACGCGGGATGTCCATGCACAGGCAGGCCCCGGTGTCGGGCTTCTCAACACACTCGGACAGCACCGGCACCTCGCGGTTGCGACGGGCGTGGTCCAGCAGAGAGAGCGTGCTGCCCTGGTCCAGTGCCCACGTCATCCACTTGGTGTGCGGGCTGCAACAGAGCTGACGAATGCGGTGCAGCCCGACGGTGACGACCAGCTGCGGGTACGAGGCCTTGTCATCGTACACACGCACCGTGCCGTCGTCGTAACCCACGAGCAGCACGCGGCTGTCAAGCGAGCTGTACCGCACGCACGTCGGCACCTCAGCTGGCGTCTCGAAGAAGTGCGTCGACGGTCCGTAGAGCGCAGGCGCCGCGACACTGCCGTAGCGGTTGACGTGGTGCACGCCATCGGCCATGGACACGACGTAGTGGGACGGGTCGGCCGGCGCGAAGTCGAGATCGCTCGCACACGCGTACCAGCCCGCGCCGTCCGCGGAGGAAGTTGACAGCGCAGTGCCGCCCACAGAAGCAGCCGCAGTAGAGGATGTCGCCCTCGCACTGCCAGCACCATCCGCGTCGTCAGCGTTGTTGCGATCCGCGCCGAGAGATCGGGTGTTCTTCGCCGTGGCGGGATACAGGCGGACCGACGCAAACATGTTCTGTCCATGGTCACTTTCGCTGATTGCGTTCGCACGCCCCTGCTCGCGATCGTTGACGATCCAGAACCGCACGCTGCCGGTCTCGTCCACAGAGGCGAGCTGCTCGTGATCCTCCTTGCGCGAGCCGAGGAGGGAGTTGTAGCCCGCGACGCACACCTGCCGCACAGCAGCGGGGTGGTTGTCGGCCTGCCAGCTCGTCGTGTACGACGGAAGGCGACACACGAGCCTTTGGAAGCGCCCCGTTGTGCTGTGCTGCCGGTCTGGCTCACGCAGGTCCCAGACGCACACGCAGCCGTCCTCTGTGCCCGCGTACATGAGGTGCGGTCGTGTGGGACTGGGGCACAGGCAGGTCAGCCGCGAGAAGGAGACGAGCGCGCGCTCCGGGGCAGAGCTGTCGAGTACGTTCCAGAGAAGCACAACGGAGTTGTATCGGTCCAGGTCCTTGGCCGGGCCGGGGCTGTCGATGCCGCCGTACAAGACCGCCAAGTATTGGTCGCTGGCGAGACCGAAGCGGACCGACAGCACGGACCGATTCAGTGTGCCGCTGCAGGTCAGCGTGACGTAGGAGCTAGAGAAGGTCGTGCTGTTCTTCGCCTTGGTGCTCTCAGTGGATTGGGTGTTGCTGCTGTTCTCGTCTAGAATGGCGTTCACGACGGGAAAGGCGCGATTGAGGAACGTGCCGAGCGCCGCGGCGTCGACGGGCTGCATTGCGCCACGCTTTCGCTCATCACCGCCGTTATTGTTATTGTTGGTGTTGGTCGCGTTGCTGCTGCTCTCGTTGTTTGACGACCTGTTCCCCGCATCACCACCGCCTTCCTTGTCGTCGTCATCGCCGCCACCCGCGCCGCCACCACCCCGCACGCGAAACGTGTTGAGCTCCGCAAACTGCTCTGGGTAGAGCCCAAGATCATCGGGCACCTGTGCTGGGCGGGTTTTGTGCTTCACACGCTCAGCCTGCACCTCGACGGTGACGCGGCTCTCCTCCGGTGGGCACTGCACCGCGACCTGCTGGAGGCCGCTGCTGCTAAAGTTGCGGATGTACCGCTCGTACTCGGACTGCGGGGCGGAGTCCATGACCACGGTGGACACGTCATCAAGATCGACGAGGCGACGCAGCATCGTGGCACGCGCGAGGTCCTTTTCAAACTGCGCACGGTAACCCTGGCGTTGAAGGGAGCGGCCATCGATGCCCGCCACACCGCCCTCGGCCGCGTCGCCATCATCGTCATCCCCCTGATCGCCGCTGCGGTTCTTTCGCTTGTCTCTCTTGCGCTGCTCACGCTCTGCGAGTCGCTTCTCACGGCGTTCAGTGGCCTCCTTCTCTTGGGACGCCTCCTCTTGGCGGCGGGACTCGCGGGCAGCGTCGTCGCCGCGTTTGGCCGCCTCGCGTGCGGCAGCGCGATTCTCCTCCGCGAGCGCATCGAGCAGCTCGTTGCCGGTGTTTTCCGGCTTGCGATGGTGGTGGTGATGGCCGTCTTCACCATCCTCAGCGGCTGCGCCGTCTGCATCGGAGGTGCGGCGCTTCTTCTCGGCCTCCTTTTCCTTGGCCTTGCGCGCCTTGCGCTCCTCGTCCGTCTCGCCACTCTTGGACTTGGCGTCTGCCTTCTCTTTTGCTTTGCGCTCTGCACGCTCGGCTTCTTTGCGTGCCTTGCGCTCTTCCTCAGTCTCCTCACGCTTGGTCGACGCAGCACCACCGGAAGCAGCGGCATCGGCCTTTTCCTTGGCCTTGCGCTCCGCACGTTCGCGCTCCTTACGTGCCTTGCGCTCTTCTTCAGTCTCCTCGCTCTTGGACGGCGCAGCAGCCTCGGCCTTTTCCTTGGCCTTGCGCTCTGCACGTTCGCGCTCCTTGCGTGCCTTACGCTCCTCCTCGGATTCCTCCTTCTTGGGCCTCTTCTCGCCGTCAGCCTTTGCGTCGGCCTTCTCCTTCGCCTTGCGCTCCTTCGCCTTGCGCGCCTTGCGCTCTTCTTCAGTCTCCTCGCTCTTGGACGGCGCAGCAGCCCCGGCCTTTTCCTTGGCCTTGCGCTCCTTGGCCTTGCGCGCCTTGCGCTCGTCGTCGGTCTCCTCCCGCTTGGGCTTCTTCTCAGAGTCCGCCATAGCGTCGACCTGTGGGTCTGATGAGCGTGAAGCAAACGATGACAAACACGGAGGGAATAGGGAAAGAAGGAAGGGGGGAAGGGGCGTCCGAAAGACTAAAAAAAAAGAGTGAAAAGATGGGAAAAGAAAGGAACAAAAAAAGACAAAGTCACACAAGTGGTGTGTTGATTCTTATGAGAAGGGCAAGCGGTTGGATGGAGAGGTGCTGGGAGAATGTATCAAGGCGTGCCTTGGGTTGGCGGAGTCGCTGCATACTGATTGTGTCTCTTGAGCGTTGTCGTGCGTATGTGTGTGTGTGAGAGTGTGTGTTGCTTCAGTTTTCGTTTTTTTGCTTTCATGCTTGTCTGTTTAGGCTGGTGTGTCTGTAGTGAATGAGAAGTCCTGTAGAGGCTCATGATAACGAGAGAGAGAGAGAAACAAAACGGAATCGATCACAGCACTAACCGGAGAAGGAGAAGTTGCCGAATAGTCTCGCGAACTCCTGGCAAGCGCGCGAATCCAGCTCCTGATGTTCTGTGTTTCGCGACGGGGCCAAGGCGCCATCTCCAACGTTTGTGGGGTGTGGAGAACGGCGAGGATGTTTCGTGGCGCGCGGATGAAGGATATTGCGGATTTCTGACCGGTGGGCGTCAAGCCACGCCGACGCGCTTGGTAGCGTATCGGCGAGGGCGAGAAACAGTAGAACGCGCTGTAGCGCCTCAGAAATGTAGTCTGAGCTGGGTGAGTCATCATCATCATCACAGTCGTCATCATCTCGACTCGCCGCACATTCCGCGACCGCCACGTCTGGCAAAGCTGCATCCACCACGCGACTGAGCCACTCGAAGATATCACACCGCAGTTCTGCGGTGGTGAAGCGGCGAAGGCGTGTGCGGCCAGTCTTTGACTCCGCGCCAGAGAGTCGCTCCAGCGCGTGTGCTGTGTCCGCCGAGGCTGGCAGCCGTGTTGCGCGCGATGTGACGGAGTTACTTGTCGTCGTCGCCGGCAACGACGGCTCGAGCGACCGATGACGATGGCAGAAGCGCTCCCATGCGGCACGTGCTGTATGCGCGCGATCGGCCCAGTCGTGGCGCTGCTGACGGACGCAAATCCGCACGGCGCAGGGGGAAGCAAGCCACAGGCCGCTCGTCGTCCAGCCGCTGTTCTGCGCGTGTGCCGCGTCCACTGTGACGGCGCGGGTGGTGGTGGCGGCGGTGTGTATTGCTGGCGCAGACGGAGACACATCAATGTGTTTTGTCTTGATTTGCTTCCTGTTGCTCTTCCCTGCTGGCCGCGTGCTCTGTGCGGCCGTGCGTGGCTCGACCTCAGCCGTCTCCAAGGCCTCGCGCAGGCTCTGATGCGCGCAGGAGCCGAGGCGCGTCCAGAGAGGCGTGGAGGCGCGCGTCACGCACGCCACGCGTGTGTACACCTCAGCGTCGTGCACAGTGGCTCTGGTGGTGGTGGTAGTGGTGCGGTACCGCTGCTTGTACGTTGCCCAGTCGAGTCCAAAGACAGACTCGAAGGGAAAGCTTGCCAGTCGCGCCTCGCGAGAGTGCCGCCACGCCACGGGCGACGATGGAAAGAGGTGAGAGTTTTCCTGTGACTGATCTAACGCGGGGGTCGGCGCAGGATCAGCGAAAAAGACGGCGCCTTGCGTGAAGTCATCCTCTAGCCCAACAAGCTCGTAGCGAGCCCAGTACGGCGCGAAGGCATCCAGGACGTGGTCGCAGTAGCGGCGAAACTGCGCTGCGGTGAGTTCGAACTTGTGATCCAGATGACGGCGCCACGGTTGTCCCGTTGCGTGTGAGTACACGCTGCACTCGTGTGCCGCGCCTTCACTGCTCGCGTGGTGGTGGTGGTTGCTGTGGAGGGAGTCGGCAAGGTGGCAGCGCACGTTGGCATCGCGATTCGGCGTCGTCAGAAGCACCAGCCGCGCCCCGCGCAAGGCACCGAGCTGGGCAAACACGGTGTCTGTGAAGGCGGCTACACGCTCTGGGTGGACGTGCTCGAGCACCTCTATCGCGATGACCGCGTCGATAAGAGACTGCGCCGCTGGTGGTGATGGTGGTGGCGGTGGCAGGCAGCAGAGATCAGCCAGGAACAGTTCCACGACAAGCGGCTTCAGCGCACCACGCACGGGGCTGTTCTCCGCCACTTTCAGAAGCCGCGCCGCACGCTCCAGGGCTGTTGCATCCATGTCGAGACCGGCTACGTACTCCAGACTGCGTGCCTGCAGATTTGACTGCGACACGTAGTGCAGCACGGCACCCTCGCCGCACCCGGCTTCGACCACACGTCGGCAGTTGTGGCGGCGAAGTGTTGCCTGAACGAGTTGATGGCGCTGCGTGTAGAGAGGCGGCGAGAAGCGACACGGTGGCTCGGCATCATCGGACGCGACCAGTGGCACCGTACACGGGTTCATGCGAGAGAGAGAGTGTGTGTGTGTGTGTGTATGTGTGGCGGGCTGCCCTGAAGATGAGGGACAATGGAGGGGGGGAGAGAGACGCGATGTGATGCATGTATATTTGTGTCTGTGATGGTGTGAGAGGAGGCTGACAACGGAGGCAGAGAGCGTGCAACAGAGAAGGTGACTGTCCGACAAGCGCATCACGTGGCTTGCACACACACACACACAAGGGCAGACCAGTGCGGAGATTTCCCCACTGGTTGTAATACGCGCGGAGATTTGCCAGCAAAAAAAAAGCCTGGGGTATTCCTTGCAGTACCTCTCCTTGTGTACGCCAACACACAGTGTGCTGCTGTTACGCGTGGTTCTGCGCAGTCACGGCGAGTGACACTGACCTCCTCCTTGGTTGAATCGGCATGGCTGAGTTCTTGTTCTCATCTGGTTGGTTGGTTGGCTGGTTGTTGGTTAACTTGACGTGACGACAAAATAGAATAAAAAAACACACAAAAGCAAACACGCAGATGATGCATTCATCGTGCACGCGCACCTCTCTCAAAGACACACACAAGCGGGTCGCAATCCGAAAATAAAAAACTTGCATTCGTGCTTCAACGTTGGTGTTTCTCATCCCTCGTTGTTGCTTTGTTTTGTTTTTGTTTTTGTATGTGCTTTTGCATGTCAGCTGCACTCTTTCAGTCGCTTCTTCTGTGTGTCTCGCACGTTCGGAGGCACGTATCACGCCGTGGCGCTGCTCTGGGAGGCCTTGGCTTCCTGTGGCAGGGGCGGCACAGTGCGGCGACCGACGGTCACCACCAGCGGTTGTTGCGGCTGCTGCGGAGAGGCCGTTTGAGACATGCCTTGCCGCCGAGGGTTGCTTGCACTTGCGCCACCGCCACCGCCACCGCCGCCACGACGTCCACCTCCGCTTGTGCTTGCCCCACCGCTGCCGCCGGGATCGCTGTGGTATCCGCTCAGGCCACTCATCACACGGCGGTGGTAGTCCGAGCCAGTGCTGCGGCCCGTGTGTGGGCCGTTGCTGTAGTAGTGGCTCGCATTTGACGTGGGGGGCATGTACGGGTGCGCCATCATGTCCTGGCCTGATGTTGGGGTGTAGAAAGGACTGCCAAAGGCTGCGCCGTGCGCGTTCGCGGGGTACGCCGCGTTGTACCCATTGTTGTGGCCACGCGGACCGCCGCGATTCACGTCCGGCACGCAATTCATCTGCTCGCCACCACCGTAGCCAGCTGCGTATGCTGTTGCTTGCTGCTGTTGCTGTTGCTGTTGTTGCTGTTGCTGTTGCTGTTGTTGCTGTTGTTGTTGCTGTTGTTGCGCGCTCGAATGGGAGTGGAGATGGTTGTAGCCTTGGCCACTGTACGGGCCCATGTTTGTCGCGCCGTACGGCTGTGCCGAGAGACGGCCGCCACCGTTGCCCCACGCACCGCCCTGGCCGTCGGGGGACTGTGGGAGAGGCGTGTAGCTGCCACCACCGCCTCCGCAGGGCATCATAGGATAGCCTTGCGGGCCAAGCATCGCGTGCGCTGGCATCATGCCAAAGCCATCCAAGCCGGGTCCAAGCCCCAGCTCCGCCAGCTGCGCGTCGGATGGCAACAGCTGCTCGCCAAGGGGGCCTTGACGACGACGGCGTGCCAAGACCTCCTCGGTGACGAGGTTGGCGAGGGCGGGACTGTCGAACGTGACCTGAGGCTGGCACATGATGGGGATGTCAGGTGCGCAGAAGATGGAGGCGTGCTTGCACTGCGGACAGGGGTTGAGCAGACCTTGAATCTCGGTGACGGTCGCGCCGCCCTCGTCGACCTGCGAAAGCCAGGCACCGTCAGCAGCGGGCACCCCAGCAGGTGCTGTGCCAGCGCGGTCGGCAGTGTCGTCCTGCGCGGTCGCATCGGCATCGTCACGGCCAGTACCCTGCGGGGCCTCGTTGCTGCCGTCAATCCCGTCCGCACCCTCGTGCGCCAGTGCCGAGCCGAACGGGCCCGCCTGTCCGTAGAGGGGCACATCCCACGGGCAGTTAACCGCGCTGTTCCGCTGGATCGCAGCGATGGTGCTTTCAAAGATGTACCGCAGGACGCTCACCTCACGTGCCGTGCAGCGCGAGTTGGGCGCGGGATAGCCGGGCTGCAGCTGGTCCTCTCGCGCCACGAGCGAACGCGGGGAGAGGTCGTCCAGGGGCGAGCTGGAGCTGTGGGGTGAGGCAGGGGCACCGTCGAGAAACGCAGAGGCAGCGGCGATGGGGGCCGTTCCTGCTCCTGCGACAGCCGCTGCAGCACCACCATCGTCGCCATCCAGCGTACTGTCCATAGGTGCCGCATCGTCGTCCGCGGAAGGGGCGGCCAAAGTATCGGAGGCGACGCCAAAGCGTCTCAGACCCTCCTCGAAGGCCCGTACGATGCGCTGGAGGTGGTTGCGCGAGACACCACGCACCATGTTGCTGCTCCACCGCAGTGGATCGAGGACGTTCATGGAGCGCACCGGGAAGGCACACGAGTTGCAGGAGGGACAGAGCAGTGCGGTGTCCTCCTCGATGCAGCCAACGCGGTTGAGGCCCGCGAATTGGTGCGAAGCGGTGGTATCGTCGTCTGCTGTGTGGTTGGCGCTGCTGCTGCTGCTGTTTTTGTTCGGGTTGGGGGACGGATCCGCGAACGGCGACGTCGGCGAACCAAAGGGCTGCGTGGTGGACGGCTTCAGCGGTGATCCGCTGACCGTGGGTGACGTCGGTGCCGCCAAGTCCGTGTTGTTGTTGCTATTATTGTTGCTGTTGTTGTTGTTGTTGTTTGTGTTGGCGGAGGCGCGGGTATCACCACCTTTGCCATGGCGCTGTAGCCAGTCCTGAACCCGCTCGTAGCTGTCCAGGCGGTGGGCCTGACGAGAGCCGTTCATCTCGTGCAGCAGGTGCTTCACACCGCTGACGGTCAGCATCGGCTTCATACGTCGCCGCACGAGACGGCCAATCGCCTTCTCGCCTTCCTCGGTCAGTCCGAGAAAGTTGACGTCGACGCCGTGGGCGTTGCGGAGAACGGGGCGAGCGTGTGTGGGGGTCTTGCGAATGGCCTCCAGCGCTTGGGCCTTGACCTGCTCCGCAGTCAGCTCCGTGTCCTTGCTCGTCTCCTCACCTTGAGCTGCGCCGGTCTCGCTCACCGTTTCGTCGCGAATCGCCGGCTCCGTCTTCTCCTCTGCCGCCTGGCCCTCCTTGTACTCGGGGGTGGTTGTGGGGACTTCGAGCTTGCTGAGGTCGAACGGCACCCCAGTGATGGCGGAGAGTGGCAGTGGCCCAAACGCGGTCACGCAGTACTGGTCAAAATCAAAGTACCGGTAGAACTTGAGAAAGCGTGCGACCAGCCGCAGCGGAGAGACCTGCTGTTGTGGTTGCTGTGGTGGGACCGCCGCCGGCTCTGTGCCTGATGCCTCCTCACGGCTGTTGTTTTGGCTGCTGCCATGACTGGTGCGCGCATCGTCCTCGACGAACTCCACCATGTTCAGCATCGACACCAGCATCACGGTCGCTGCGTAGGAGCCAATGTAGCCGCCCTGGCCACCGAGCACATGTGCCTCGTAACAGCACCACGACTTGAGGAGCAGCAGCGCGCGCTTCAGTAGGTGCTCGCCACCAACCGCCACGTCCATCTCGTGGAGGAATCGCACGCAGTTGACGCCGCCGAACTGACTCACTGTCAGATCGTACGAGCTGCCCTCCATCGCCAGCTTCAACACACGCACCTCGGCCGAGACGAGTGCGTCGACGTAGATGGGCGTGTCGTGCGAGTAGAGGTAGTCCCGCACCCCCGACAGAAGCTGCCCAGCCGCGATGCCAATGGCCGCTGGTGGCGCGAGCACAGGACGACCATCCGAGAGCGTCACCATGTGCAGTGTGCCCTCCTTGTTGCCTGCGTTGCTGTCCGTCGTCGACGGCATCACCGTCGGCGCGGGGATCGTCGTGGCGGGCTCGCGCTGGCCCGGCGCATCGGCGATCGCCTGCAACGTGGCAGCCGTAATCGGTGTCGTGTCCTTGTCAGACGCCAGCAGGCCATCCACGAGAAGCGTTAAATCGTTGTCGCCGTCCGGCAGCACGGTGCGCATGTTGACGCTGCCGAAGATGAAGAAGTCCGCCTGGCCGTACGCGTGCCGGGTGCGGGCGCCAACGTCGTGTATGGCGTCGGTGATGTGTGCGGCGAGACACTCGAGTTGGTGGCGGCGCCGCACAAGTCCGATAACGGACGGCATCAGATAGCGCAGCACCTCACGCTCGATGAGTGCGCTCAGGCGCGGGCTCACCTCCGGCGTGAAGCACCAGACATCACATGCGCGACGACCACGCGCCACCGCACCCACCGCACCACGCGTCACAGCCGCACCGGCACTTGCGGTTCCGCGACCGCCGCGGCTGGTCTGCTGACGGTCGCGTGGTGAGCCATGCACGTGTTCTGTTCCGGTGCGCGGCCCAGCCGAGTAGCCTGTGCCGACCGAGGCCTGGTGGTAGTTGGTGTTGGAGGCGCGACCATAGCTGCCGTGCAGCGAAGCGTCGCAGCCCTGGCAGGAGACGGAGCCGTAGTCGGGGCTGCCGTTGCCGACCGGCGTGCTGGCGCGGGGACCGTCACGCACAGCCTCCTCGGGTGGCATGAGACCAGCGAGCGGCGTCGCGTAGGGATCAAGCTGAGGTCCCCAGCTGTGGTGTGCAGGGCCGTAGCCCCAAAAGGCCGCTTGTTGCTGTTGCTGTTGCTGTTGTTGTTGGGTGGATTGCGGTGTGGCAGGCCGCGCACTGCCGCCACCGCCTTGGCGACCACCTTGTGACTGCTGAGGCTGACCAGAATACGCACCAGTATTGTTGTTGTTGTGACTGTTAGGATGCTGGAAATGGCTAGGACTGTTGTTGCTGTCGTAGCCCACCCGCGGCGCGTCCGAGGCACCACGCCCTGATGCGTAACCACCCGATCGTTGCTGCGGGGATGCCGATCCAGGTGAGCCGCTCGCCACCATCGCTGTGGGGTCGTAGAGAGACGCATCCACGCCGGTCGCGCCGTAGCTGTTCATGTTCGTCGCCATGCTGTACATGTGCGGGTCCAGGCCTCCGCCTTGTGGTGGCATCGCATAGCCTTGCATCATGTGCTGATGATGGTGGTGATGCGGGGACCCGTGGCCTTGTTGTGCGTATCCGCCGCTAGAAGACGACTGCTGTGGCTGTTGGTGTTGTTGTTGCGGATGTTGTTGTGTGTGTGCCGGGTGCGGCTGACCGTACGGTACCGATCCCGTTGGCGGGCCTGTGAAGGAGCTACTCGTGCTACGGTTCGCGCTGGCCGTGCTCCCTCCTCCACCCGCCATCCCGCCTGTCACACCGGCCACCGCAGCAGCAGCTGCGTCTGTGTTGCTCGATTCTGGTCCAGCGGCGGCTGAGGATTGCTGCGCTGCGTTGGAGCCGCTGCCCTGACGTGCTGTTCGAGTGGTCCCCGCGTTGTTGTTGTTGCCGTTGTGACTCGTCTTTGGCGTCAGCGAGGCTCGTTGGGAGTTGCTGGCACTGTTGTTGTTGGTATTGTTGTTGTTTGCGGCGGGGGATGACTGCGGTGGAGGGGAGCCGCTGCCGGGGTGGATGCTGGGCGGCGGTGGTGGAGGAAACGGCGGGGCCACGCCATCGCCACCGGCTCCCCCCACGCCCGGCGGGTAGTACGGCTGTTGGTAGCTGTAGCCTGGCGCACCACCCGGGTAGCCGTAGTACTGCGGTGGAATGCCCGCACCAGCAGAGCCGCCCATAGCGTGCATCTGGTGTGGTGCCATGTGGTGTGCGCGGAGATCAGGCATGCCGTAGTAGCCGCCTCCTGACTGCGCGTGCATGGCGGCGCGGTCACCACCGCCACGGCCAGGATTCGCCGCGCCACCACCGCCGTACGGGTACGGTTGATAGTACGGGTTGTGGAGGGGTGACGGGCCACGCCGACCGTAGCCGTCCCAGTCGCCTTGTCCGCCCGCGCCGCCGCTGCCGGCGTAGTGGCGGTGCTGATGATGGAGAAGTGGGGGCGGTGGTGCATTTGGACGCGGCACTTGCATTCGGGGATCACTGGCAACGGCCTGATCATTCTCATACTCTCTTTCTGCCCCTGCAGCGCCAGTCGATGTGTTGGCGCCACCGCTTTGATCTGCCGTGCCGTCGTCGGCGGCACCCGACTTTTTCTTCTTCTTCTTGTTCTTCTTTTTCTTCTTGGGCTGCTGCGCATTCAGTGACGCGTCCTCACTTGGGGAGCCGACGCCGTCGGTGGCCGAGGACGGAGCCACACAGGACACCTCCGCAGTGAGCTCTGGCTCGTCAGCAGTGGCGAGACTGCTCTGTGGGGCGGCGTCCCTGTCTGCCGAGGACGGGCCCTCGTCGCTCCTCGACCGCGCAGCAGAAGGACCGCCGGCACTTGCGGCTGTCGTCGCTGTGGTTACCACCTCGGGGGCGATCAGGGGTGATCGCGCCGACAGCATCTCGCGTGACTTGGTCGGGGTCGTCTTTGCTGAGCTCGAAGCCTTCAACGTGGTTGGGGCTCGCGAGGTGGGGTGCGCGACGGGAGACGGTTGGTTCGAGTCCATTGTGATTCAACAAGAAAAGGAAGCCAAAAACGAAAGAAAAAAGATGGTCGCGCTGTCAATGGACGGGAAAAACGGATTATGGGCCTCACACAACAATGGCGCACAAGAGAGGAGAAAGAAAGAACGAAAGCGAAAGAAATTTGAGTGAGAAGCAAAAAAGAAGGGGGACACCACAGAAGGTAAATTGGAGAGGAGTCCGGCGACAAAAGGAAAACTGGAGAAAAAACAAAAGAAAAAAGTCACAAAAGGAGAATGGAGTGATAGCGACCACACGAAGAAAAAAAGAGAGAACGGGGAAAAAGGCAACGCGGACCGATAAAAAAAGCGCGGACAGAGCAACAGTAATAATAAGTGAAAACGTGAGGGAGTAGGTACTCGTATCAATCAGTCAGCCTACAAGTATTATTATTATTATGACTATCACACACAAAAAACAAAGCGAAAAGGGGCGAGAGAAAAACCCACAAGGAACGCAGTGACAACACAGAAATGTGATAACACGTGTGCACGGCGGAGGAGAAGGGGGAAAACAGGAGAGACGGAGAGACGGAGAAAGACTGAAACTGGGATTGGAGCAGTTTCTATACACTCAGGTCACTGATCGCGTCTCTGCACTGGCTGCCTCCACGCTGTCCAGCTTTCTTCTTTTTTGTATAGATATATATATATTTGGTCTGCTTGTCGCACACAAAAAAAAATGGGTGACGATCGCTTGCGCTTGGTTGACTTCACGACGCGCACCCTTTTCCCGTGTTTGGTGTGGCTGTTGTTGTTGTACTCGACCTGCTTGTTGTAGTTTGTATTGTATTGTACTTTTGTTTTTGGTTTGTTGCTGTTGTTGTTGTTTTTCCTCTTATTCTTCTTCGTCTTGTTCGTTCGAGGTAAAGGTGTTTCTCTTCGTGCCTCTATACGGTTCCTTCACTAGGGGGGGGGATGCAGGAAGCAACAGCGGGAGAAGAGCGAGGCGAACGATGGCAGCACACACACACACACACACGGAGAGAGAGGGGGGAAAGATGAAGGAGATAGAGCGGAGGAAGAGGTCAGTAGCGTCGAATACGGGACACGTTGTGTGAGTCACACACGCCCGTCCTAGCAAGTCCACAGGTAGCAGAACAGCTACGAGCATGACGTAGCAGGTCGAAGGCGCATCAGGGCAGAAGATGCGACTTTTCTGAATCACTCGCACAGCCGCAACAGTTCACACTGCTTACGGTTCTTGACCAGATGTTCATGCTGGTGTTCATGCACGCGAGTGGCGTCATTGAGTGAGCACACAGCTGTCTTAGACTGCGTTGATCGAAACACTGATATTTCTCTCAGCTATCGTGTTGCTGTTGTTGCCACTCTTGCGGGTTGGCTTTTGTTTTGTTTTGAGTTCTTTCTGTTCTTCTGACCGGCTATGCAGTCATTGATTTTTTGTGTGAGAGGCTGTTGAACAGAGAGCAAAGAGAGAGAGATGGGGAAAAACAGTCAACCCAAAGGTGTGTACACGCCAAGTGGAATTCGCACAAACAAACAAAAACGGGAGGGGAACAAGAAGAAAGCACAGTGTGATCTAACAATGGGGAGCCGCCAGCGCGAGAAGCAACCGTCGAGGACGAGCGAGTGATGCGCGACAGACCGCGACAGGATGGCGTGGCTGTGTGTGGCTGCGTGCGGGGGGATGGGTGTTGTCACACGGAGCACAGACTCGGAAGGCGGAAGGCGGAAGGGGGGGAGGAAGCTGTAAACAAATAAAAGGAGAAAAAAACGATGGTGGTGAGAAAGGGATTTGAAAAGTCAAATAATGAAGCGCTGCGAGTGAGCAACTCGCACACAGCAGTTGTGTGTCTCCGCTGTTGCTCACATCAAGTTCTTCATCTTCTCCAGAATCTCGGGGTACTTCTGGCAAATCAGTCGGGTGTCCTCGAGTTGGGCTCGGCCTTCCTTCCGGATGTCTAAAAAGGCAAGCAGGCGACGCGCCTCCTCATCAATCACACGCGCCACCTCGCGGTCGTGAACGTCGAGGTCAGCAACGTAGCGCGTGGCAGCCGTGATGACACGCTTCACATCGGAAAGAGACAGGTAGCCGTCCTGATCCGCATCGTAGGCCGCGAAGACGACGAAGAACAGCTCCTCCGTGTTGTAGATGACAGCGAGGTGGTAGATCAAAAACTCCTTGAACGTGATGACGCCGTCGCCGTCGAGGTCATAGCCGCGGAAGAGATGTGCGTACATCTCCTCAGGATCATCGAGGTTGACGGGGACGGCAACGGTCGTGCTCTTCTCCCTCTTATTCTGTGCGCTCGCGCTGGTGTCAGCAGACTGTGTGTTGATGGTGTTCCACATCCCTGTCGCGCCGCCCGCGCTGCCCGCTGCGCGCCGCGTCATCCACTCCATCTGGGCCTGCTCCACCTTCTTGTACTTGTACACGCCGAGGCGATCAATGTACTGCTTGAACAGAATCGGCGTCATGAGGCCGTCAGGTGCGGCCTTCATGAACTTGGAGTAGAGGAACTGAATGGCATCCTCGGAAAGTCGGTCCTTGACGACCTCGCGATACTCCTCGAGCTGCGACGAAGACAACCCAGATCCCATCGGCGAATAAGCGTCTAACACGACGAGAGCAATAGGGGGCGGGGAAATGTTGGTTTTTGTTGCTGTTGATACGGGCCAGTCTAATGTTTCGTGACGCTTTCTGGTTTAAAAAAAGCAACTCTACGCGCGCGCGCAACGCAAAATAAAGCAAAACGACGGATTGGGTCGCTGTTTTTTGTTTTGTTTTTGGAGGTGGTGCTGTTTCTCTTTGCAACACTTTCGAGGAGTCAGTTGGTCCAGTGGGGAGAGACAGAGAGGGAGAGAGGAACAGAGAGACGTAGACATGATGATATGTTTCAAATGGAAAGCGAGTGAAAGTTCAGAGCCCGGAGTGCACAGGCGGTGTGCGACAGTCCGCGTAGCAAGCGTAGTCACGTACACGCGCTCGCACGAAACACGTGCTGGGGAAGAAAGAGGAGGAGGAGAAAAGCTGCGGTCGAAAAAGGTTGTCCGTCAGCAGATCCGCAATAGTGCCGATGTGGCCTCTCTCTCTCTCTCTGTATTGAGTAGCATCACGGTTGACACCTTGGCAAGCTGTTTTGTTGTTGTCGTTGCTGGTTTTTGTTGTTGTTGTTGTTGACAGGTACCGGCATCACTCTGGCAACAGGACAAGCACACATACACACATGCACAGGAACCACCTGCGCGCACGTCTTGAAGTCTATTTACACGCCTTCGTCAGGTCAGCGGTGGCTTTTGTGTTTGCGGTCGTGCTGCGGCAGTCATGGGGGACGGATGTAAACTCCGCCAGTGTGTCTGTGCACAGGCGCAAGGGGTCACCGCACCGAATACGCACGAAAGAAGAAGCAAACAAAAAGAGGAAGGAGTGAACATGAAGAAAAGCGAAGCGAAGAGGAAGGAGGCGGTCAAGAAGCGTAGCACACGCACACACACACACACGTGTACGCGCACCAAACGAAGCACAGTGCTACCAACGACGTCAAACAACAATAAAAATAACAACAACAAAACAAACAGGCAGACTCTCGTGATGGCGTTCAACTCGCTTTGCGCACCGGAGACGACTTGGAGACGAGGCGATCGCGGCCCCCGGTGCTGCTGTGCGACTCCCGCGATGCGCTGCGTGGGGTCGCGCTGGTCGACGCCGGGGCCACGCGCTGCGGAGATCGGTTGCTCGTGACAGATGCGCCACTGCGCTGCCCGGTGGAGGAGAGGTACTGATGTGCGAGAGCGCTGGCACGCACAGCAGGGGCGGAGGTGGGGGCAGACGGCTGCTGCTGTTGTTGCTGCTGTTGTTGTTGGGGCACCGGTGAGGAGATCCGGACTGTGTTGGTCTTCGTCACGACGGGGGACGCGCCTCCGGCAGTGGCAGGTGGTGTGAGCGTGGGTCGTATCGGGGATGGCGCGTGCGGGGCCGCACCGGTGCTGCCACGACGTTGGCTGGGCTTCATCCCCAGTGTGGCAGCGGCGGCTGGCGGAGCGGGTCCCGCTGTGACACTGTCCTCCAGCTCACCGCGCTGAGACGGGGTATTGCTTCGCCGCACCTGCTGCTGCTGCAGCCGCGTCACCTCGCTGCGGAGAGCGCGGAGTTGGATGTCAAACGCGTGCTGGGCCGCCTCTAGCGCGATCGCCTTGTCGGCCTCGTACAGCGCGTGTGTGGCGTTGGCGCGATGCCGCAGGAGCGTGCGGTAGTTGTGGCCCTCCTGTTGCTCCAGCACGTAGCGGTTGTACATCTCCTCGGCGGCAAGACGCTCCTCGGGCGTGGCGCTGGCCGGGTCAGGTAACCAATGCGACACGCTCGCCTCCAATGTGGCGTCACTCGTGCTGTTTGTGGATGTCGCCGAGTACCGGCGCGATGCCACGACAAAGTTGGGAACGGAGCTCAAGCTTCTGCGCGCATCGGGTGAGGCCGTCTTTTCGGCGGCTGCAGGCGGTCTGGTCGGCGACTCGTCACCGTTCTCATTATCATCATCATCGCCATCGTCATCATCGGGGAGAGGAGACGTCATCACGTTTGATGGGCTGCGACGGGGTGGTGACTGCTGCACATACTCGGACTTCTTCGCCTGCAGCGTGATGCGGCGTCGTGAAAAGGTCTCGTCCTCCTGAATCAGGCACCGCTTGAAGAACTCGGGCCCCATCACCTCCAGCATCCACAGGGCCTGCTTGGACTCCTGATGCCGCAGTGACTTGCGTGCGCGTGATTCTTCGATGCTCAGCATCTCACGCTGCCCGTGCGCGCGCTGTATGTGGTACGTGTCGGCAGCGCGTTTGCCGTACATGCGGCGTCGCACGGCGCCCTCGAGCGACTCCACGTGCAGGCGATCCATCGTCTCCTGGTAGAAGAGCACCTGCACGTCAAGCGATGCACGGAGGGAACGCTCCAACTCGGCTCGCCTCTGCGCTTCCTCCCGGATGAGCTGAACAAACTTGGGGCCGGAGAGGAGCGCCTTCTGCGCGTCAGTCTGGTAGTTGCGCAGCATCCGCTGGCGGCTCAGCATCTCCTCACGCTCAATAAGCTGCTGTCGCTCCGCGGCCTCGTCCTCGATGATGTAGCCCAGACGCTGTTCGAGTGTCTCCGAGGCAGCCAGCTTGGCCTCCTTGGCGCTTCGCGCTCTCTCCAGCTTCTGCTTTGTGCGGTTCAGCCGGTGCTGCTCGGCATCGGGCTCGTCACGCGGCATCGACGGCTGCGGGCTGGGGGCTGCCGAGGATGGCGCCGACGCCTCCGGTGTGTCCTGCGCTGCGCGCGGCCGCTGCCGTGTGCGTGCGCTGCGCTGCCGCCCTAGCAGCTCCTTATCCTCGTTGCTGAGCGGGTTCGGACGGACCGGGGTCCCGCCTGATCGACTGGTGCCCGGTGCGCCCGAGCGTGGTGTGGTCGCGCCGTCTGCCGCGGCGCCGTTACGCCCGTTGCGTGGCGTGGTGGGCCGCCCTGGTGTGTGCGTGCGGCGTGTGTTGGCCGTGTTGTTGGTGGTGGTGGTGGCGGACGCGGTGCCGTCACTCGCGCCAGACGTCGTCTGGAAGAAGAGCTCCGTCACGTTTGGATTGACAGCGCGCGGCGAGAAGGGCTGTCGTGCGTCATCGTCATCGCCCGTGGAGCGTGGTCGGGGCTGCTGCGGTCCTGCTGCTGTTGTTGAGCGCACAGAAGCACCACGGTGCTGCTGACCCGGGGCGGCTGAGGCGGGTCGTGAGCGGTGGACTGGCACGGTGTCCGGCGGTGGCGTGGCGCTGGTCTCCTGCGTTGAGCTGCCGTCGTCCATGCCCAGGGCGGCAGCAGCAGCGGCAGCGCTGGTGGCTGGTGGCGGGGGCGTTTTGCTGCGCGGCCCGCGACCCGTGCGTGGTGTGGCGGGAGATGCCGCCGCAGCGGAGGTGGCCCCCGTCGACGCCGCCGCACCGCGCGCTCGCGTCGTTTGCGTGGCCGCAAAAGCCTTCTGTTGCTGTTGCCACTGCTGCTGAAGCTGCTCCTCCTGGCGCGCCTGTTCCTTGCGCAGCGTCTCACGGTCGCGATCGCGCTGGTCGCGGCGATCCTTCTCGCGCTGCTTCTTGATCTCCGCGTTGCGCTCCCGCTCGCGACGACGGAACTCCTCCTGCCGCGCGCGACTGTACTGCGAGGTGGTGTGATCTGCACTGGCGTACGTCCCAGTGCCAGCGCCGGCCCCTCCCCCACCAGCACCAGCAGCCGACGTACTCGACGCACCCATGCCCGACCCGGTCTTGTTCACGCCAGTGCGCGCCGCCGAGGCCGTCCTCGCCTTGGCCGCACGTGCGGCGTATCGGTTGAGCTCGTCGTAGATGTTGGCGTTGAAGTTGGCGCCTGTGGTGCCCATCCCGCGCATGTACGGGTTGTCGGTCGCGCGTATGCCTCCCGCCGCCGCGCCACCACCGTCGCGCGTGGCGATGCGCAAGGCCACGTCGTAGCGGCGCTTCCGTGCTTCGTCGGACAAAATCTCGTACGCCATTTGAACCTCCCTGAAGCGGTCCACCGCGCTTGGATCACCAATGTTCTTGTCCGGGTGATAGCGCAGCGCCATTGACTTGTAGGCAATACGCACCTGGTCTGCGCCACTGAAGTTGGGGATGTCCAGGATCAAGTAGAGGCGACTGGAGCTCTCGAGAGCTGACATAGTGGACATCGCGAAGACCGCGTCCCACTGGACTTGTCTGTTTGTGTGTGTGGAATGATACGCGACTCAGTGCACGTCAAACAAAAAAAAAAGGTGGCGGAATGAAGAGCAAACGAAACAAGGGAGAAGAAAAAGAAAAAAATTCGCAATGAAGCGGAAAAGGAAATGCCACGGAAGAGAGACAGACAGAGAACGATGGACCTCTTAAAGCTAAAAGTGGGGAGGCGAAAGAAAGAAAACGACAAGCAAAAACGATGTCGTCCTGTAGCCGAGCTACTTTTGTTTTTCTTTGGATATAGGTAAAAGAGGGCTGTTGTTTGGTATGTAGGTACGGGCAATCGGGAGCGGGGTCACGGACACGACTGAAAAGGTGGAAGGACGAAGAAGAAGAAAAAAGACAGAATCGTCCCCTGAAAAAAAAAAGACACGTGATGAGAGGATGGGATTCTTTCTCACGACTTCGTTTCCTCTCGCTCTCAATCTATTTCGTGCTGGTCTGTAATCTGAGTGTGTGTGTGTGTGTGTAGTGATGAATACAGACACTCACAGTCCGATTTCCGATCTAAAGCTGAATTTAACGTATAGAGACAGCGCGACACCCAAACAAGGCAGCGAGGCACTCCCTTCCTTGACGGTGATAAACGCGGCTGGTCCTTCTCTGCGAAGAAGAAAAAAAAGGAACAGCTCTCTTATTGTCTCTTCTTCTATACCTGTCTGTTTTTTTTTGGTTTGTTTGTTTCTTTGAAGGCAAATGCAATGCATGCACGGGCACGAGCGAGGAGAGAGCATTCATATTAAAAGTGAAAAGCGTTGAAGGGAGAGAGAGGGGGGAAACAGGAGTGTTGGAAGAGGTGTTCTTTGATGGAACTCACGTGTTGCGTCATCACGGAGACGGAGGTATGCACGAAGTACGAATCACTTCCCCTCTTTCTCGATGCGCTCGTGTAGAGTCACGAGGTGCACAGAGAGAGCGAGAAGGATCGTCATTTCGTCTGTGTGCGTGTGGCGTTGACAGAGACTCTCTCTTTTCGCTCTCACAAGCACCGAGTGGTGCAGTTCAAGGCGGAGAGAAAAGGCACACGTACACAGTGGTGGCAACGAGCACCCTTCCCCCCCCCCCCTGCCTGGGTGCCCTTGTGAGTGCCAACAAATTGACACTGCTGGGCGACAAAGACGTGTGGTGGGGAAAAGACTTGCAAGGAGCTCAGGACGGAGAGCACACTGTGACATTGGTGGTGGTGGTGGTGGTGGGCTTTTTCTTTTTATTGATTGAAACATTTTTCTTCGCTTCGAGTTGTCCCTTTGTAGCTCCTGTACCCGTGCAAGTACAAGCGAGAGGACTGTGGATCAGCCACCGCCAAAAAAAAGGCAAAAGGGAGTAAAACACACACGAGGGGAGGAAAAAACAACAAAAAAGAGAACAACTATCATCGTAAATCAGAACCAACATTCAGCATCGCAGTGCATGTCTGTGCGTACTCAAGGCCATTCCACTGAAACGGGTCAGAGAACAAGACACAGAACAAAAACCAAATAGAGAAGACAACAAAAGAACGAAGCATGTCAAAAGGCGGTGTTGCGAACTACCTCCCCCAAAAAGAAGCAGTTTTGCAGCCACATGCCTTTTACACTGAAGAGAGCGAAGAAGAAAAAAAAGGAAGAAACAAAAGTAAAAAGAAAAATGTGGAAAACAGTCACGATGCCCCGTTTATAAAAGGAAAAGAAAAGAAAGTACGCTCAGGAATAGATGCTGGAATCCTCTTTTTGTTGTTCGTTTGCCTTGCTTTTTGTCAGTTTGTTTGTTTGTTGCGGTTTTTTTTTTCGCCTTTTTTTTTTTTGAAAGGTCGTGGTTTTTACGTGCGGTGTCGTTTGTTGTTTTCAAGCGGTTCACGACAAGAAAAAGCGTGGAAAGGGGAAGGATCCGGAAGAAATCCGAGATTGTGAGAAGCAAAAATGTGGTTTGTTTGAACATTTGTTTTTGATTCTCAGCCTGTTCTCCAAGTTGCTGATGCGTAGCCGACGTCCGCAGCAACGCTTCACGCGTGCGCGTGTGGATGGGTGTGTGTCTGTGCGTCCGTGTGCTCATTGTAGTGCTCCTCACAACATCAATGGCGCGTGGCTGTGCGTTCACAGATTTTGCGTGAAGCTCAGCGCAGCCATGTGTGTGTGTGTGTGTGTGTGTGTGAGTGTGTGTCGAGCAGGGACGAGGCGAAAGATGTTTTAAAGAGATGTCCTTCGCAAACTCACAAGACCAGAAAAAAAATTGAGAGCCGGCACAGCGGGCGAAAAAAAAAACCATGAGTTTTTGTTTGTCTGTCTTTTTCTGTTTTGACGACAAGGGCTGGTGGGGGCACAAAGAAAAGGAAATTCACAGCGAGTTCTCAGTTGGAACAAAAAGAAAAACCGTAGGTGAGAAAGAAATGACTTAGCAACAACGTAGTGTTGATGTTTCTTTTTTTTTTTTTGAGAAGTCAGTGAGAGCGTCACTGCAGTATTACACACCGTCAAAGCAAAAAGCCATGGGCCACGACAAATAAAGGACAGGACGGAACAATGGAAGAAGGGCGCCATAAATAGAGAAGCGGTGCAAGTGGTGTGTGTGGGGGGGAGTATATAAAGAGAGAAAAAGTACTCACCGTCAGGGAAGAGAAACCAGTGCTGGTGGACAAACAGCTTGATGAAAGGTGTGGGCAAACGGGGAAAAAGTGAACAAGAAGAAGAAGAAAAAGAAACCCACAGAAAGGGGTGGGCTGCAAACAAGGTTGTGCTCCGAAGAAAAGCGGGTAAAACAACCGAAGGAGGAGCCGAACAGGGAGAGGAAAAGGGGGAGAGGAGAAGGGGGGGCGGCGAAGGCGCGGCCGAACACCCTTGCTGGGCCGCAGCGCTGATTGGAAGGAGACGAGACGGAATACCAAGTTGAGCGTGTGTGGAACCATCAGAGAGGCCATTGCGCCATTCGGATGAACAGTGAGCTGAACGTGTGAAATCTCGAGGTTGCCACACACACACACACATACAGGCTTGCCGTTCCGTGTTCTGCCAGGTCTCGCTCACGCTCTCTCCCTGGGTGTGTACCTGAGGTCCAGTTGTTGTGATCGCCAGTACCTGCGACGCGCACAAACGGGCATGTTAGGGTTCCAAGGTATTTGGTGTGCTACAACGCAGAAAAAAATGGAAAACAAGAAAGTCACACTGGAAGGCAGCTGGCAAGGAAAAAAGAGAGGAGATGCGCCAGGCCAAAAAAAAAAAGAAAATTCAAAGGGGGAAAGCAAAAAATACTGGAAGATGTGACGCATCTCGGGGGCCTCATTTGATCTATTCTTCGTTCCAATGGTGGCTTGTTGTTATCTGTTGTTTTCTGTTGTAAACGACACCCAATGTACCAAATTATTGTGTTATTCACGTCGGGGATCGTTGCTATCTGGGTCCAAGTGTAAACAGTTTTTTGGGGGTGCGCGGAAAGATGGATAGTAGTGAAAGTGAGTCTGCCATAGGATGGAAAGCGTTGGCACACTCACTTTCACAAGTCCTTTGCATTGTTACTTCTGCCTTGCTTCTCCTTTGTTTTTCCGTACTGCTTGATTGCACTTCTCTGTCTCAGCATACACAATTAGCTTTGTGTTGCTGTTGTTGTTACTTTTCCACCTTGGGTTGTTTAGCATCAGAGGCCACCTCACTTCCTCATCGTCACCGCGCATGGGTGCAGGTATGTGCACGTGGATGTGGATGCATCCAGTTCAGATGATGACTGGTGTGCATGCTTTTCCTTTTTCGTATGTGTGAACTTAAATCGCCTACTCTTCTTGAGAGGAAACCCAAAAAAACACAGGAAAGGGGGAAAATTTGTTGATGCGGCAGGGAGAGAGGAGGGAGAGGAAGGGTCCATGACGAGGACAACGCAGGGTGAAAAAATAACAAGAGAAGACAATGAAGCAAAACAACAACGAAAAAAAAACAAGTCTACTCCGATGCGGAGAAGAGAAGAAACACAAAGCAGTGCCTCTCCGGCCTCTGAAAAAAAAAGAGGAACAAGAGGAGAGCAAGAGTATATATAAATCAGTGCGCGCACCGCGTCAACACACGGAAAGCAAGAGAGCACATTCAAAGACGCCGAAGCAAGAAAAAAACAGGGACGAGGGAGGATCATGTTAACTCGTGTGTGTACGATTTTTTTTCGCTGTTGTTGTTGTTTTTTGCCATGCCGTATGTACGGCTATTCTAGGCAGGTGGTGTTGATATAGAGAGAGAGCGAGAGAAACAGAATTTTTTTTATGAGCTATGAACATCGAATCAGTTGCCAGGAAAGACGGGGGTAAAAAGAAACCAGCAATCAAAACAAGAAAAAAGAAAAATGAGGAAATAAATGAACAAGTTGGGGGAGCGTGCGTGGAAAGAGTAACACTCCACTCGACCTCTCCTTCGATTGCTCAGTTTGCTCCTTTTGTCCAAGTGCATGCGCACTGGTTGTGAGCTTCTCTCCCTCTCCGTTTTACCAATTAACGTCTGTGTTCATGAGAGAGAGAGAGAAAGAACAGAAGAAGAAGCGGGCATGCACACACAGAAAAGAGCCTTCCAAGTTACGGACGGCAAAATGAATACGCGTGCATCTCTCGCTCTCTCTCTGTGTGTTGAGCAACAAAAACACAAAAAAAGAGAAAAAGGGGATCTGAAAACAAGTTGAAGTGTGTGTGTGTGTGTTTGTTTGTTTTCTTCGGGGAAAACAAAGAGAAAAGGATAAATCAAAGCCAGTACAATTTGCATAGTGGTACTGGCGTCACGCGACGCAAGAAGAACAACGATCATGTAAAAAAAAAATGGGATGAAAACATGGCGAGCCAAAACACGGGAAAAGGGTCAATACAAGATATTTAGACATCGCTATATACAGCAATCACACGGAAGGAGGGGCAAGGAGGGGGTTGGGTGGACAAAAGAGTGACCCGGCGTGATAAAAAGGGGACAAGCACGATCAAATACAGAAAACAACATAGATCAAGAGTCACAGCATTTTTTTTATCCACAGAGCCTACTTCCCTCATACAGGAAAAAAAACAAAGAAAGAAAGGAAAAAGAGAGATGAAATGAAAGAAAACGAGAAGAACGAAAGTACCGAAAGAAGGGAGCTTTCTCTTTCTCTCAGGTACCATCAGGATCTCAACATATTGCTATTCTGTTTTTTTTATCTTTCTTTCTTTTTTTTATTTGCAAATTTGTGTGGGTGGAGGTGTTTTTGTTTGTTTGTTTGTTTTTGTTTGCATCCATGTAGCGTCTTGAAACAAAAATAGACAAAGAGAGGGAGAAAGGGAGTACGACGTAAATTGACATCGTTCGACAACAATCATCACTTTTTATTTCTGTTTACTATCATAACTTTTTTTGTTTGGTTTTATAGGAGGGAGTTCCTTTTTTTTTCTTCTTGTGTGTGAGAAAGAAAATGTGCGTTCCTGCGAAAGAAGGAAGGGGCGGAGGGCAGAGGGCAGAGGGCAGAGGGCAGAGGGCGGACGAAGAGGCCTTCAAAGACGTTTTACTGGACGTCTTTTTGTTTGTTTGTTTGTTTTACGCACGCTGGTACTCACCACGACGCTGGCCGCGACCGCCACTGTTGCTCTTGCCGTAGTTTGCCGATTTGCCACCGCCGCGACGACCACCAGCACCGCCCGTCTGCTGCTGCTGCTGCTGCTGAGGCTGCTGCATCTGCTGCTGCTGCTGCTGCTGCTGCTGCTGGGGCACAAAGTAGTTCTGCTGCGCATACACGTTGGGGTCCGCGTAGTAGCCGGTCTGCGCGGTCGTCGTCGTGCCGTAGTAGGCGCCGTTGTTGTTGAAGCCGCCGTTGACAAAGACCTGTGGGGCGAGAGAGATCTGCGGTGGCGTCAGCGAGGTGGCGGGAGGGGTGTAGGTCAATGGAGCCGCGGTGTAGCCCTGCGGGTAGTACGTGAGCGTCTGCGGTGCGGCGTGCGTGAACGTTTGGAAGCTTGCCTGCGCCATCTGCTGCGGCTGCGGCTGCTGTGGGGCGGCCTGCATCTGGCCGCGCATCTGTTGCTGCTGCTGCTGGTGGTAATTACGGTTGTTGTTGTTGTTGTTGCCATCCGCGGACGCGTTCTGAGCCGCGCCACGCTGTTGGCGTCCACCAGCGTTGTTGGCTTGACGACCACGGCCCGCACCTGCGCGGCCAGAGCCGCCACGCGTCTGCCAGTTTCCACTGTCGCCGCCCTTGTTGCCGCCACCGTTGTTGTTGTTGTTGCGGTTGCCGCCCTTGTGGTTGTTGCCGGAGCCGTACTCGGGGCTGGAGACGTCGATGTTGTGGGCGAGGAGAACGTCGTTGGACACGACACCCATCGACTCCATCTTGCGGAGCAGGTGGCGGCCCGAGACGGACTGGTCGATGGAGCCGAGGTGAGGCGTGACAACCTCGGCCACACGTGCGCGCTGGGCCTCGGAGCAGGCCTCCAGCAGTCGCTGCACAACGTAGTTGGCGTACGTGTCCAGCATCATGAGGACCAGGTAGTTGTTGTTGTCGCTGCCGGTGCTGGCCGTCAGCTCATCGAGAAGCATATCGCGCTCGGCCTCATCCGCGGTCGCGACGACCTTCTCCGCGACGTTGCTGGCGAACTTGCTGCATGAGAGGGCGTACACCTGCGGGATCAGCGCCTCCACGAACTGGTGACGCAGATCAGCCGGTGCGTTGAGGATGCCGTGCTGGACGACGTAGTTGCCGTACTGGTGGATGGTGAAGCTGCTCACGGACGCGAGCACCTTCTCCAGGATGGGGCGCACGTTGATGAAGCCACCGAGGGCCGCGACGTCGCCGCCCTTCTCGGCGATCTGGGTCAGCTGGCGGCTGCGCTCGAAGGTACGCTGGAGGACGCGGCAGCCGAAGGAGTTGCACGCGAGCTGCGACAGCTTTGGCAGGAACTCGTCGACGATGAACTGGGCCTTGCCACCGCACACCTCCACCGCCTTCTGGACAACGTGGTTCGCGTTGGTGTCTAGCACACACTCGGCGACGTGCCCGCTGAGCTCCTGGATGATCACATCGCGGTCCTCGGGGCGCAGGTTCTCGATCGCCTTCTGCATGACGCGGCAGCCGAAGGGCTCTCGGGAATACTTGAGGAGGTTGCCCATCACCATCGCCGTCAGGCGCTCCGACATGCGCGCATCGCGGACCTGCTGCACGAGCTGCGGTGACGGCGTGAGCTCGTGGAAGAGGTGCGACGTCGTGCTGCCCTCGCACCAGGCCTCGTGGAGGCCGAGGGCCTGCTCCAGCTTCGGGCAGACCTCCATCATCTTCTGCATGACGTAGTTGCCGAAGACGTCCGTGCAGAGGCTCTCGAACAGCGCGATGACCTCCTCAAAGATGGGCTGCACGCACGGGGCGCGCTCGAGGAGGCGCTGCACGAGTCGGCTGCCGTCCTGGTCCTTGCTGAAGGTCGGCACGCACGTGGCGATCTCCGCGTAGCCCCAGTCCGGGCGGCCCAGCTCAATGTAGCGAGACAGGCGCAGCTCGGGTGGGAGTGAGCTCACGTCGACCTGCTCGGGGACGGGCTCGAGTGTCTTCTGCAGGGGCGGCGCAACAGGGGAGGGCCGCGTGTTGGCGACGTCCGTCGTGAAGACGGGGCCGCCGCGGCGGGTGAGGGGGGGCAGCATGCGCGGGTCGCGTGGCTGCTGGGAGTAGTAGGCCTGGTGGTAGTTCTCGGTGTAGCGGTACTCCTGGCCGGGCTCGACCTGCTCGTCGACGAAGAGCGAGCCGCTGGTGCCGGCGAGTGTGAGCACCATGGGTGCCGTCTCCGCGCGGCGGATCTCACGCGGTTCGACGGCGACAAAGAGCGTCTGCTGAGACGGCGCGATGTTGAACATGTCGTCGCCATCCGCCATGGCGTCCCAGTCAATGTCCTCGACGCGCACGCCGCCATGCGAGTTGCCTTCGGACCAGAGGGCGCTGGTGTGGGTGTTGGTGGCCATGATCAATTGCGGTCAGAACGGTGTGTGTGTGTGTGTGTGTGTGTTTATTTATTTACACGCTTGTACGTTTGGGTTTGGGGGAGTTGGGGAGGGGGGGAAGTCTCACAAGATTGGGGAGAGAGACGTGCGGTGGTTGGTGGGGGTTGGTGTGTTATTAATTGAGCTTGGGTGAGGCAAAAGACTCACGTGGAACCTAGCGCAAGACGGGTGGATGAGAGTGTCAGTCTTTTGTCTGTATGTGCTAGCTACACAATCAACAACAACAATAGGGGGAGAAAGAGAGGGAGAGAGGGGGGAGAAGGAGAAACGGGGTATATGAGTTGATCTGCATACAAGTTGCGCTGAGTAAACAACGGAAATGGTGAAGGCCACAGGCAGCGTGGAAGTGAGTCAGCACATACACAGTTATGTGGGTGTGTGTAAGTGACGCGGCCACAATGGAAATCCCTCCAGCTGCGTTGGAGTGAGCATCACGCGACTCACGCTCAAACACCACTTTACGCATAGTTGTGTTTTTCTTTTTCCTGTTGCACAATCGCGAGGTCTCTTAGTGTGTGTTCATCGGCTCTCTCCTCATGGCGAGACCTGTGCACCGGATCGCGTTGTGTTATTATGTGTGTGTGGGGGGGGGTTGTACGATGGGAACAATGGTGAGCGGCAGAAGCTCTGTACAGGGTAGTGAACAGGGAGAGAAAAAAGGGGGAAAAAGAAACGGCAGGAAAAGAAAACACGCACGGCAGCCACGAAAGAAATTCGTTGCGGGAGGGGGACACAACACAAGCAAGCGAAACAATACCAGTGGATCTGGATCTTGATAGGTTCGTTTGTCTGCTTACTGTTGCGTCATGGCGTTGCGGTCTACCGGGGGTTTTTTGCAGTGTGAGCGTGCGTGAGGAAAAAATCAGACACGGAAATTGAAAATGTAGAGATCTAGAAAAAAAAAGAGTGAAGCTAGCAAAACAAGGGGGAAAACACAACCAGGTCTGTGGTCTGTTTATCTGAAGGTGTGTGTGTGAGAGAGAGAGAGAGGGACGCTGCAGTTATCGGCCGTTACATCACAATTGACCGCGAGGGGAGTGATGGCGTGCCCGATGCTGTTTCTTGTACCTTGCGCACCTCAATAACGGGCGCTGGCTTGCGGTGCGACGCGCTGCGTGGTGTGCTGATGGGCGACACCAACGCCGCCGTCGTGGCACGCGTGGAGCCGGACGGGATCAGTCGCGACGCCTGCGGTGACTGCCACGCTGTTGGCCGTGGTGAGCACAACTCCGGCGTGGGTTCTGGCTCGCCAGCGAATGCCGCCTTGGACGCCGTGCGCTGGAACACAGCGGTCTGAGTCTTGGTCGCGCGTGTGTGGGCCGTCGCACTCGCACTCGGTGAGCCCGCGCCTTGCACGCCTGAGCGCCATGTGTAGTTGTTGTTGGAGTGCGCCGTGGTGCACGGATAGAAGTTCGACGTGAGACGTTCAAAGACGGTCGTCTTGGACGCAGCAGCAGCCGCAGCAGCCGCGGTGTGGACCTGGCCACGTGGTGTGACGGGGCGACGGTGCACGACCGCAGCTGAGGCGGATGTGGTGCGAGGTCGCGCTGACCGTGGCTGCGGGTTGCGTGCTGTCGGCACCATTGGAGTCGTCTCAACGGGACGCTCCCAGCGACTCGGGGTGCGCTGCAGGCGCTCTGGCCTCGCATCAAACTGTGGTGCGTGCGAGGGTGGTGCTGCAGCGGGGGCAGCAGCGGTGCGTCCTGTGGCGGGGCGAGGGCTCATGAGCAACCCGGCGCCACAGTTGATGGAGTGCAGACGCGTGAAGCCCATCGCCGTCGCCGAGGCCGTCCGCGTGAAGCCACACGGTGCCGATGGCGTGCGCGCAAAGGTCGCCGTCGCCGTCGCCGCCCTCTCGAATCGCTGCGCCGGCTGACCGGCGGTGGCGAGCTGTGTGCGTGTGTTGGTGCGGCGCAGCGCGGTGGGGGCGTCCGGGTACGCACCACGTGCCGTCGCGCAGCCCGTCGTCTGACTGCGGCAGAAGCCACTGCGGGTCTTCTTGTCGCGCTTCGTCTTGCCGGTGTGCCCGGGCTGGAGCTGCGGGGCAGGATCCATGCAGGCGTTGCTGCGAGTCGGCTGGAAACGCGCTGAGCGGAAGGGATCGTCGTTCAGCTGGTTCGGGTGGGTGATGTAGACGCCTCGCACCGGATCCCACGCGGAGCACGGCTTCTGCGGCGGCGCCACAACCATGCCAGCGCGGGGACCAACACCAGCACCGATGCGCCGGCGTCGCGTACGCGCATCACGTGGCGAGCCCTGTGTCTGGCTGGAGTGTGTGTTGGGCGTGTTGGTGTTGGTGTTGGTCACCATGCCCCGCGGCGTGCCCCGCGGCGTGCCGTGCGGCGTGACCGTCTTGTCCGTTCCGCGGCTGATGCGGCCGGGGCGATCGCGTGGTGACGCCACACACCCTGACTTGCCACCATCACCACCACCACTCGTGCGCTTCACGGCGTACACGGCCCCCGTTCCCGACTGCCTCGCGGATGCAAGTGGTGCACACTGTTGCTGCTGCTGCTGCTGCTCCGCCACACGCACCTTCTGGCGCACGTGCGCGAGGAAAGCCTTCCAGTCCATGCCCCCTGGCGGCGGGGCGCATGGCGACACGCTGCTGCGTTGGTACGACAGCTCCGTGTAGGCCTTCTCCAGCTCCAGCTCGTTCTTGAGCACGTTGCGGCGGTAGAGATCGAGCAGCGCCTGCGCGCGTGGGTCGCTTCCCAGGTCGACCGCCTCCGTGGTAGTGGGCGTCGCAATCGCGGTCGCAGTGGTCGCCGACGCCGTCGTTGTGGGCGTGGCTGTGGTGGCCGTCGCTTCGCGATGGGCGTGCTTCGGCTTCGCGTCAACGTACTGCACGATGCGGCGGGCGTTCTCTGGTGGGCGCAGCGACGGCGACGTCGCACGCGGTGCCGCAACGGCATCGTTGGTCGCACCTGCTGAGGCGGTAACGGCCGCTACGCCCACGACACGGTGCAGCGAGAGGTTCGGGATGACCACCGCCACCGGTGCGGGGCTCTCCGATGGCGTCGGCGCGGTCGCCGTGTGCGGCAGCTCCTGTGTCTGACGCCGTGACGACACCTTGGTGGCGGGCAGGTACGCCGAGCTGTAGCTCAGGCCGCGGCTGATCTCCGCTGGAGAGGCATCGGAGAGCGGAGAGGCATCCGTGAAGGGAGCGGGGCCCGTGCCGGCCGTCTTGGGTGGTGTCGTGGCAGTCGCTGGGACAACGCCGATGGGGCTGTCCTCGTCGTCCTCGGAGGAGATGGGAGAGACGGTGATGAACGTACTCACGGACTCCCCGCGGCCGCCGGTGCTGCTGGCAGCCGCCGCCGTGGCGGGGCGTGTGGGGGCGGCGTTCTTTGTGCTCGTCACGACGCCAGCGGCAAGACGCTTCGTGGCGAGTGGTGTGCCCTTGGCCGGATGCGGCGCGGCTGCCGTCGTTGTGGTGCGTTGGTTCGTGCTGCCGCGCGCACGCAGCGCAGGGCCCGTCACGGCCGCCTCACTCTTCTGCGGGATCGGTGCTGTCGCCGCGCTATTTGCGTTCTCCTTCTCCGCGGTTGCCACGTCGTCGTGGCCGGCGTGATCCGCGGTGGGCAGGCCGCCGGGGTTCGCGGCGACCGTCTCCGTGGAGGCGCGCGTTGACGACGGCGCGGAGCTGAGGAGCAAAAAGTACACCACCTCCGCGACAGGGGAACCCTTGTAGAGCATCTGCAGCGCCTCGCAACGGTCACGTGCGGCGACGTTGCCGAGGTGACGCAGCTGTGCTGTCGTCAGCACCTCATCGCTCGCGTAACGCTTCACGATGGCCTGGATGGACGGCGGCAGCTGGGCGTAGGCCTCACGCATGTCCGCGTCGGGCGAGGCAGCGTAGTGGCACAGACCACTCTTGCGTCCTTCAGCAGCAGTTTCCATCACTTTCTGGGGGATGGAGAGAGATGGGGGGGGGGGGTAGTGGAAGAAAACGGCGGGGAGAGAGAGAAAAAAAAAGGGTGGCTTTGGAGGTGTACAGTAAAAAACAAAACAAGAAAAAGGAAGCCAAAAAATGGGGGAAAGGCGCGTAAAGTGTTGTCTAGAGACAAGCGAGCGAGCTGTGTGGAGGAAAGAGGGGATTTAAACAGGTGTGTGTGTGTGTGTGTGTTGCGAAGGGGGGGGGGATCTAGTGATGTAGCGAAACGAAAAGACACAAAGATGAGCGAAGGAAAGAATCTAAAACGCGGGATAACGATGTCGACACACAGCTGTGCAATAGTCACCCGTAGAGTAGAGAGAGCGAGAGAGAGGGGTAGGACGTGTGAAAGATTTGTGGCATCTGAAGGACGGAGAGCGAGACAGAAGCAAGATGAGAGAAGACACCGTAGCTCGTGTTCCCCAGCTCTTGTCTCCTGACTCGTTATCACCACCTCAACTTTTCTCAGTTGTGATCCTGCTGCCCACCCACCCTCGCATTTTCGTCGAGGGAAAGGTTACCTCGTGTGACCCAACGAGGATAACAGACGCGTGAGAAGGAGCGAATCGGGAAAAAAAAAAGAAGGGTCCGGTGCAGTGCGTGTCAATAGTCACGGCCGTGCCCTCCCTCCCCTATGTGAGCTCGAAAAAGAAACTAGAGAGCTGCGCGATGGACGTCAATGCTCACTGATTCTGTGTGTTTGTTTACCGTTGCTGTTGCTTTTTTTTAGTGGAATGAAATGAACTGGGAAAAACAAGTTGAAAGAGAGAGAAACTCCAGAGCTGACTCACTCATGCGGCGAACTCGAAGACAAAAAGAGGGCAAAGAAACGCGTTTCTTTACTTCTTCTTGGCGGGGGCCTTGGCGGAGACCTTGGCGCCGACGGGCACGCGCTGGGTGGCGGGCTTCTTGGCGACCTTCTTCTTGGCGATCGTCTTGCCGCTGATCTTCTTGGAGATGGCAGCCTTGCGGTCCTCCTTGGACTTCTTCTTGTTGAGGTTGCGGCGCTTGGTGCGCTGGCGCTTGGCGTGGGCGGCCAGGGCCGTCTTCACGATGCGCTGCTCCTCGTTGAGGAAGGCGCGGACGACACGGTCGCGGACCTGGTCGTGGCTGAGCACGCCACCGTACGCGCGGCTGACGGTCTTGCTGTGGCGAGACGCCAGGCGGGCATCGGTGTGGCGCAGAGCCTTGGTACCGGCGACGCGCTTGTGGCCGAGCACCCAGGGGGTGTGGATACCCTGAGAGCGCTTCTGGCGCTTCTGCATCACCAGCTTGTTGCCGGGGGTGCGGACCATCTTCATGCGGTTACCGCGGGTCGCATAGTGCATGCGGCGGCGGTACGAGACGCGAGGGCAGGCCATTCTACTTGTCTCACGGAGTTTTCTGTTGCGATGGCAAGTAAGAGCAAGCGATGGTGGTGGAGAGAGAGAGGGGGGGAGAATGGAAGAATGGGAGGATGTGTGTAGAGGATATGTTTTGTTTGTGCGAATAGCACGACGTGAAGAGGAAACTGTGGTCCTGTCATGAGAAAGGTGTGTGTGCGTGCGTTTCTGTGTCTGCGATCTGCGAAGATGAAGCAGAAGAGGAATAACAGCAACTGCAACGGTGCCGCTTTGCATGGTGTGAAAGACCGTTTTCGATACGAGAGATGAGGTCTCATCCTTGTCGTCGCAGCATATCTGTGGTTTTTTTGTTGCTGTTGTTTTTCTTTTCTTTTCTTTTTTTGTGTGTGAATTATCAGAAAAACCCACGACGACGCTTCTCAGGCGGCGCATCTGGCCCCGCTTCCACGAACGAATCCGCGATCGCCTTGTCGCGGGCCCGTGCCTTGACCTGCAGGAGTTCATCCATCCTGTCAGACGAGAAGAGACCACCACCGCCGGTCACCATGTTGCCGGCCATCATGGCGGTCCAGTACATCATGTGAGCCACGTCCATCTCCTCGAGCGCGGAGTGGGGGTGCCTCTTGCGGCCTTCCACTTCCCAGTCAACTGTGTCCCAGCCCTTCTCGCGGCAGGCCTCAATCACGACGTGGTACCGAGCCGCCGGCGGTAGCGCATTGAGTGGATCCTCCTTCTTGAGCACGTCCTGTGCAAAGAAGAAGATGTCGGAGTAGCGCATCCCGTTCACCATGTAGAGGTAATCCTGGCGGTCCTCGGGGGTGAGTTCGATGATGACGGACATCTCCTCGTAGTACATGTAGAAGAGGCAAGCGAAGACGACCAGGCTGACCAGGAAGCTCGCGAAGATCGTCACCCGACGTGTCCACTTGATCTGTTTCTCCGTGACATTCCGGAAGGGGTAGTATAGCCGACTGTACCAGCGCGTGTCGACGTACTGGTTCAGAATCTCCTTTCGCTGTTCGTCGGAGAGCTGCATCGTCACCGATGCCTTCTTGTTCTTCTTGGACCGCATTCGCAGCTCATCGACCACGTGGAGAAGCCGCTGCGTTGCGCGGGCGTCGGCGTTGTGCGTGAGGTCAGGGTCGTCCCTTTTCTTTTTGAGCGCGTGGAGCGGGTTAAGGGGAGTCTTGAAGCGGCCGCCCTTGCCGCCGCGCAGGAAATTCCACACGCCTTGGCGTGGCATCGCCGCGGCGTCGCCGCTGTCGTGACTCGCGTTGTAGTTTGGTTCGGACTCGCCCGCCGCGTCGCCAGCATCATCGCCGCTGGCCTTCCGCTTCGGCCGCCAGAACGACGATTGCAGAGAGCCACTTGAGAGCCGACCGGCGCGCGTGCGAGCGGACGGCGTGCCCGCTGCACTGGATGCGGCACGGGCGCGGCGTTGTGCAGCCGCTTCCGCTTCCGCCTGCTCCTCCTGCAGCCTGTCGTAGCGCGCGGTCTTCTCCTTCCAGGAGCCGGTCCGGACGCGGCTTGAGGTGGTGCGCTGGAGACAGCGCGACTCGTGCAGAGCGCCGTCCAACGCAGCGGAAGAGCGCAGCGCCGCAGAGGCTGTTCGCCAGCTCCGCGTGTTCGATTGCGCAGCGTCGTGCGGTGCTCGCACAACGAGGTGCAGCCGTGATGTCAGGCCACGGCCGGTGGTGAGCCGGCCGCTTGGGCCGCTCGTGTACAGCGTCAACAAGGTAGGTCGCATCTGACGAGAAGAAAGCCGGTAATTGCAGAGAGTGGAGAGGAGAGAACGGGGAGGTGATGTATGAATGATGAGGGGAATGCATGAGACAAAGACACACAGCGCACGGACACACACACACGCACACACACACACGCTGATCGCATTCGTGCTGCCTTACCCCCGAGCACGCGCTTGCTGTGTCGCACATGACACAGTTCGATAGCCCACATGCACTGAAAAGGAACGTGGGCTGCCAACGATACAGGTGGTACGCGTCCTCACGAGAAAGTGAGCGCAAGTATAAGAGCCGCGACCAAATATCTTGGGGGGGGTGAACGTCAAAGGCAGCGATCAGACGACCCTCAAGTGCCGCGAGGCTTTAGCCTTTGCTATGCGCACGAGCCATCCTAGTAGATAGTGTGGCTCATCGGTGTTGTTCTTGTTGTTATTTTTAGATGTTTTTTTGTTTTTATGTTCTCTTTTTCTAGTTCTTGTCATTTTCGATACTCAGAAAAACGAACGCGAAAGAAGAAGAAAAGGCGAAGATACTTGTTTCGATACGAAGAAACACAAACAGTGTGGCAGAAGCGAGCTACAAAGAAAAGAAAAAAGCTAAAATAATGCTCTTGTCCTCACGTTCACTGTAGAATTCGGAAGGAGAAAAGGAGAAAAACGGAGGCGGTCAGTGTCGACACTCCTTTCACCCTTGGCGCGAATCAATTGAACAGACACAGAGAAAGAAAGAAAAAAGAGAGGGAAAAAGAAACGCGCTTGAAAACGCACAGTGGACAGCCGCAGCCACGGCAGCGAGAGAGACACACACACAAGCACACGTTTATGGCAAAACGAAACAGGAACGGCGCGAACAGGAAGAAAATGAGGAAACCAGATTTTCCTACCTGCTCTTGTGCGTCGACTTCATTTGTTGGCGTTGGTCTTTTTTGTTATTGCTGCTTATTGCTGGACTTGTTCTCACTATTTTGTTTTCTACTTTCTTTTATCTTTAGACATTCACTTTTGTTGGTATTCGTTAGGAAATCTTTTGGGGACGCATCGTCTGTAGAAGACAAAACGAGGAAGTAGTACTTCACCGTGCATCGAGAAAGTCTTTTGTCAGGTGTATTTGTCTCCCCTCCTTGCTGTTTAACAATTGTCTTTCTTTCTTTCGAGAGAGAAAAAACGACAGAGGATCAAAGAGGAGAGAGAGAGAGAGAAAAACGCTAAAAAACAGCCGAGCTGACTATTTGACTAGTTGTTTTTTTTTGTCCCATTTTTTGTTTTTACTTGGGCTGGTTGTAGACGCGGCCCTGGCACGTGCGGTGCTCGTACTGCTCGCCAACGTAGATGTCGGTGAAGAGCTCCGAGAGCGGCGTGTTGGGGTGCTTCTGGGCCTTCTGCAGGTCCTGGTCGACCTCCTTCTTCACGGTCTTCTCCATCTTGTCCATCTCCTCCTGGGACATGATGCCCTCCTTCTCCATGAAGTCGCGCATCTTGTGGATGCAGTCGCGCGTCTTCTTGACCTTGGCGATATCGTCCTTGGTGCGGTACTTGGTATCGGGGTCAGACATGCTGTGGCCGACGTAGCGGTACGTGTTGAACTCCACGACGAGGGGGCCCTTGCCAGAGCAGCAGTAGTTCTTGGCCCAGCGGGTGGCCTCCTGCACAGCGAGCACATCCATACCATCGACGCGGATGCCGGGGATGTAGTCACCACGCTTGTAGAACTCGGGCAAGAAGGAGGCGCGGTCCTGGCTCGTACCCATGCCGTAGTGGTTGTTCTCGATGGCGAAGATGACGGGGATGTTCTGAAGCGCGGCGAAGTTCATGGCCTCGTAGACCTGACCCTGGTTGGCGGCACCATCACCAAAGAAGGTGACGGCGACGTTCTTGGGGGCCTCGCGGTTCTCCATCGCGAACTTCCAGCCGAGGCCGGCACCGATGGGCACCTGCGCGCCGACGATACCGTTGCCGCCGTAGAAGTTCTGCTCGGTGTTGTACATGTGCATGGAGCCGCCCTTGCCCTTGCTGCAGCCACCGAGGCGGCCCATCATCTCAGCGAACACCTTCTCGGGCGTGCCGCCACGGGTGAGGTACCAGGCGTGGTCGCGGTAGCCGGTGACGATGGGATCCTCCTTGGTGAGGATGTTCTCCATGCCAGCGGGAATCGCCTCCTGGCCAATGTACAGGTGGCAGAAACCGCGGATCTTCTTCAGCTTGTAGGACTGATCGCACAGGCTCTCCATGCGGCGCACGCGGAACATGAACTCGAGGTTCTCCTTCATCTGCTCAGTGTCGTACGTGGCCTCGGTCGGCAGAGCGGGGATATCCTTGCGGCCGGCATCGTACAGCAGGAAGGGCACCTGCGGGGCGAGGGGGATGGTCTTGGTTGCCAGCAGGCAGCGGGTGGCGCACTTGAACATTGCGTTGAGTGGGGGGAATGAAAAAGTGGAGGGGAAAAGAGAGATGGAGCTAACACCAAACAATGTGTGTTTCGTTAGAAAGGGAAGAAATTAGGAAGAAAGGACTATCGAAACAAGAAAGCACAAGTTGGATCAAGAGAAAAAAAAAGAGAGGGACAGAGAGGGGTGTGTTGTTGACAGTTTGCGTACGTGAAGCAGAGTCAGGTGAGGAGAAAGGGAGGGAGAGAAGTGCGGTGCAAAGTATCGAGACTGAACCATCCCCGGTCACTTCGCCAGAGAAAAGGGACAGAGAGAACACTAAAAGGAATGCAAGCCACGACATGGTGGTCTCTGCCATCCCTTCACGTGGTTGCGTGCAGACGAGCCTTGTTTGTCTTTGTTTGCCCAAGACGCACAGCAGCTCTCGTGCGAGTGGTGTAGCATTCAAGTGCACTCTCTCTCACCACAAGAAGACTCTGCGACTGTGTGCATTTGTGTTGTTGTTCTTCGTTGTCGGTGCTTTTGCTGTGGTTGGGGTGGATTAGTCACGTCATCTTAATCATAATCATAATCATCACCATCGCCGCCATCGCGCGTGTAATAGGCAAATAAATATAAATAAACAAAGGCGCACAAGAAACAGGAGCCTGGCGGTGCAGCAGTGGATCACCATGCACACTCCCCCTATTATGTGTTTTTCTTTCTTTTCCTCAACGAAGCGGCGTTACTGGGTCGACTAGCTTTGCGTGAGTATTTCTTTTTTTTTTAAATGGGGAGTGTGTGTCTGTATTTTTTGTCCTTGATCTTTTGGCTTATCACATATTTTCAGTTTTGCTTTGCTTTGTTGTTGCTGATGATGACGTTGTTGTTTCTGGGGGGGAAGCTCCTCTGTGAATTCTGTCTCTCGCACGCATCTAAGTGTCGACCAGCTGTTGAGTGGGCTGGTTTACGTTACGACAAACAACAAAAATAGAAGAGCCAAACAAAACTCAAAAAAAAAACGGAGAAATACTGCGTGAAACAAAGGAAGAAACCGAATTGAAACCTCTCCATCAGCACAGAGGATTTCTTTCTGAGAGAGAGGGAGGGATCACAGCAGCACCTGGGTGTTGTTGTGGTCGTTGCTGTGGTCGTTGTCGTTGTTGTTTTTTAATCCAGGTCATCGCCCTTCACTGGCTCTGGTGCCTCCTCACCCTCCTCGTTCTCAGCCGGCGCGGCCTCTGCTTCGTCAGCCGGGGTGGCCTCCTCGTTCTGGGCGGGGGCGGCCTCCTTCTTGGGCTCCGGCTTCGGCTTCGGTGGCGCGGGGCGCGTCGCCACCGCCGTGATGGCAGCCTTGACCTCCGCCTCCTTCTTCTTGAGTGCCGCGACGGAGATGGTGGCGTCCTGGTACTTGGGAGCAGCCTCCATCGCCTTCATTTCGCCCTCCGCCCACGCAACAGCCTCGTCCGCGGTGGCGGCGGCCGTGCGCAGCTCCTCCTCGGTGATGTGCTCTGTCTTGTTGATCTTGTCCAGCGCGATCTTCTTCGCCGCCTCCATGTTCTGGCGGTACGTGCGCATGTAGTATTCGGTGTCGTCGTGGTTGCGCTGACGAGCGAGAGCGGGGTCGGCGAGGGCACGCAGGGCCTGGACGCGCTCATCGTACGCCTCGTACGAGGCGTGCTCGCCGTCGTCGTACAGCCAGTTCTCGTCCTCCTCGCACTTCTGCAGGAAGCTGCTGCGGTCGCCGTCGGTGATGTACGCGTACAGCAGACCACCCTCCGACACACGCGAGCGGTTGTCGAGGATGTACGACTCCAGCTCGTTCTTCTTCTCGCGCAGGCGGACGATGGACTCGTCGCGGCGGTGCATCTCCTGCTCGGCCTTGCGGAACTGGACGACGTTCTCCGCCGAGTTGCCCAGGATCTCGAGGTGCGGCTTCACCGTCACCTCGTGCTGCTTCGACTTCTTCTTGGTGACCTTGACCTTCTCGACCGGGGCGTCGGGGTTCTCGGGGTCGGGCTTGCCCGGCTGCTCCTCCTCCACTTCGTAGACATCCACGGCCCAGGCACCGTCCACGTGCACGAGGCCATCCGGCTTGAGGTTGATGCGGACGCGGACCTCGCGGATCTCGCCGTGCGTCTTGCCGAGTGGCGCGCCAATCTCCCACTCGCCAATCAGGTAGTTGCGCGGCTGGAGGCTGGCCTTGGCGTTGACGCTCTCGGGGTCGCAGAACGCGTAGAGGTTGAACGGGCCGCTGCGGGGCACCGTCACGTCGAGCAGCTTGGGGTAGCTGTCGTTGGCGCCGAGGAGCGTGACGACCTTGTTCACTTCGGGCAGGAAGGGAACCTCGCTCGGGCTCTTCGGGTTGTCAATGTGGTAGCCGAGCAGGTACGGGTACGTCGGGAGCTCCACCATCTTGAACTCGCGGACCTGGAACTTGGGCGAGAGCATGGCGGCCATAATCGCCGCACCACGCGCGGTCGTCTCCGACGCGTTCAGCGTGAAGCTCGGTGGGCGACCCATCACCTCCTCCACAACGCGCTTCAGGATGGGGATGCGGCAGCCACCGCCGATCATCTCGATGCTGTGGAACTGCTCCGGCTTGAGGCCCGACTCGGCGAGGC
Source organism: Wallacemonas sp. MBr04 (assembly GCA_030849635.1). NCBI lineage: Eukaryota > Euglenozoa > Kinetoplastea > Trypanosomatida > Trypanosomatidae > Wallacemonas > Wallacemonas sp. MBr04. Next base: position 58,599 of record JASANR010001581.1, read on the forward strand.
CGCGCTCCAGCACGCTGCGCACGCGCTGCACGACCACCTCGGACAGAGCCTCCATCGTGGCACGCTCAAAGTTGGGGATGTTCACGTCCACGTCCATCAGGTTCTCCACGTTGAAGGGCGCGGTGCTGTTGGCAGACAGCAGGTACTTGAGGCGCTCGCAGGCCTGCAGCAGGCGCAGACGCGCGCGCTTGTTCTCTGTCACGTCGACCTTGTACTTGGTCTTCACCTCCTGCGCCATCTGCTTGTAGAGCTCGTAGTCGATATCGCGCGTGCCGGCGTCCTTGTCGAAGCTGCGGTGCAGAACCTTGCAGTTGCCGCGCCAGAACTTGGTGATCGAGAAGTCTGTGGCACCGTAGCCAATGTCGACGATGCCAACGAGCTGCGCCTCCTCCTCCGTCTCCTTGAGCGAGCTGCCGCGGAAGATGCCGTAGTCGACGCCGGTCGCGGTGGTTTCGTTGATGAGCGACATGCAGTGCAGCCCGGCGATCTCACACGCCTGGTAGGTCAGCGCACGCTGCTGGGCCGTGTAGTAGCTAGGCACCGTCACCACGCAGTCGCGCACGTCAGCGGGAAACTTGGGGTCCGTCGTGACCGTCACGTTCACGTAGTGGCGAAGGCGCTGCAGCATCATCGCGAGGACCTGCTCGGGGTAGAAGTAGGTCATCTCGCCACAGTAGTTCACGCCGAACATGAGACGACCCGCATCGTCGCCCTTGACCTCGCAGTTGATGAAAAGCTTCTCGCGCTCGAGGTTGGGATCGTCCATGTACATGCCGATGAAGCGCTTGAGCATGAAGCATGTGTTCTGTGCGTTACGCACGTAGCGGTCGAGGGCCTGCTCGCCAATGAAGCGCTCGTCCTCGGTGAAGGAGACGATGGCGGTGGTCTCGCGGCGACTCACTTCATTTGTCACAATGTCGACACCGCCGTGGCGAGTGATCGCAACGGTCGCGTTCAGGTTACCAAAATCAACACCGAAAACAGACATGGTTGATTGTTTTGTTTTGCGTGGTGTGTATGTGTGTGTGCGTGTAGGTTTGGTGCGTGAGGGGGGAACTTTTTATCACCTCTGTTAGAATCGGTTAAGCAAGTAAACTCAATAGGGAAAGAGGGAAATAAGTGTGTTGTGTTTTGCGTTGTGTGTGTGTTAGGCTCACAAACGTGACGTACTTGTGTTGTAGCGTAAACTGTGTACGGAAAACAAAAAATGCGAGATTGTGTTTTTTGAGGTGGTAATGAGAGAGTACGGGACAAGAAGGGTGATGGGAAGTAAGAGGATGGGAGGAGGAGGAAGAAAAGGAAAAGCACAAGGTAGCAAGGATCCCTGCAACTGGCATCCCTCTCTCTCTCTGCTTATGAAAGAGAGCAGCAGTAGCAGGGGGGGAGTACGCGCTTCATTCTGGAAAACATGGCAATGTGCCCGTGAAGTAAATCACGTGTGTCATGAAATGAAGCAATATTGCAGTGCAAAACAAAACATGGCGAACGAACGAGTGCGTGAGTTTGCACAGCGGCAGGGCTGCGCAAAGTGGCAAAAGTTACTTGCGTATGGCATTGACTATTCTGATTGGGTTGGCGTTTGCTTGTACTGTAAAACTGGAAGGAGAGAGAAACGTCCGGAAAAGGGACGCCATAAAGGAAGCGTGTACATCTGCACGCAGGGTTCTAACAGACGGGTAAAAACAAGGAGAAAAAATCTAATTCAGTGCCCCACATCCCAGCATGTGTGTGTTTGTTTGCACTGACAGACGCACTCGCACCCAACGCGCAGCCACACAAGAAAATATCTCTTTCTTTCATGTGCGCTACGCCTTCCATGGTCGCTGACCGACCGGCTGAGCCGCGGCGCCAGCGGATGGCCTCGCCGTCGTCTCCAGCGGAGAGTTCCCGGACGAGGCACGCCCAGGTGTGTTCCCATACGGCACGTGCGCCTGAGGATTGGTGTTGCTAAACACACGGTACCGATCGCCAGAGGCACCAGCCTTGCCACCGCCTTGTTGCTGCTGCTGTTGGCGCTCATTTATCTGACCACCAAGCCGCTTGACGGTCTCGCTCGCATCGCGGAAGATGCGATTGAAGTCATCGTCCATGCGTGACGCTGCCTTGCTCTCCTCCAAGAACTTGTCCAGCCGCGCGGCCATGGCATCGCGCTCCTGTCGCAGCTGGTTCGTCTCCTCCTTGGCCTTGAGCGCGTCACGGCGCGCCTCGTCCGCGGCGATGCGGAGCTGCGGCAACTCACGCAGGCGGCGCTGCAGGTCTTCGAGCTGCACCATGACGTGCTCGCTGTCGTGCAGCTGGGCACGCAGCGCCTTGCGGTCCTCGGCGAGAGCGGTGTTCTCCGCTTGGACCTTCTGGTACTGCTCGTGGAGTCGCAGGTTCTCCTTCATGAGCTGCTCGCGCTCCTGACCACCGCGCTCGCCGCCGTGACGACCAGCCTCCAGCTCCGCGAGGCGCAGGCGAAGGCCCTTGACCTCGTCTTGCAGGCTGGTGCGGGCCTTCTCGGACTGCTGCCAGTCCTGCTGCAGCTGCTGGTAACGCTGGCTGCTACGCGCCTCGTCTGCTGCGAGACGCGCCTCGGCCTCGTCCTTCTCCTGCGCCAGGCGGGCGAGTTGCTGCTTCAGCGACTGCGTTTGGGCGTCGTCCTCGCTGCTCAGCGTGCGCTGACGGTCCACGGCCTCCTCCAGCTCGCGGCACCGCTGCGACGTCGTGTCCAGATCTTTCCGGCGTGCGTCGCGGTCCTTCGTGACGACGTCGAGCTCCTTTTCCAGCGCGCTCTTCTCGATGGCAAGGGACTGCGCCTCCGCCTGCCTCTCATCGCGTTGGCGTACAGCCGCACGGGCCTCGGCATTGGCCTGCGCCAGCTGATCCCGAAGCGACGTCATCTCCTGCTCCATCAAGGCGCGCACCCCTTGTAGGTCAGTGGACTGCTGCCGCTGCAGCCGATCAATCGTCTCCTCCGCCTCCGCGCGGAAACGGTCGAATTCGTCTGCGGCTGTTGTGGCGCTGCGCTCCGTCTCCCTCAGGGCATCGCTCGTCGACGCGAGGTCGTCCCGTGCTTGTCGCAGCGCCTCCTCGGTCGCGGCACGCTCGTCCTGCAGATCGCGGACGCGCTGCTCGTACTCCTGCTGGAGATCACGGTGGGTGGCCTGGAGCTGCTGCACCGCCTCTTCACGCTGACGACGCTCGCGGCTGGCGTCGTCCTGGAGCTGCTCGATCTTTGCGGCGGACTCGCGCAGAGCCTTGTCCGCTTCATCGAGCGCGGCCGTCTTTTGCGCGCTGGCCTCGGTGGTGCTGTTGTGGTTCTCTGCGAGTCGCGCGAGTTCGTCGCGGAGAGCCGCGTTCTCGTCCATCAGCGCCTGCATCGCCGCCTCGTGCTCCCGTGCGAGCTGGGTCTGGGCCTCCACAATCTTCTGCGCCTTGCTGAGCCGATCCGTCAGCAGCTCCAGCTGCCGCACGGCGTGCTCGTGCTCATCGCGTGGCACAACCTCGCCGCGGCGTGTCTTGAGGTCCAGCTCCGCTTCCAGCATGTCGTGCTCGCTCTGCAGCCGTGTGAGGTGCTGCCACAGCTCCTTGTTCTCGCTCATCAGCGCGACCAGGAAGTCGCTGCACTCCTGCTCCGCGCCGTCACTGTACTGGGTCAACTGACCGTGCATCGCGTCGAGGGCGGCTTCGGCCCGCAGCACGCGTGCCTCCAGCTCTGTCGCGGCCGACAGCACCGCGCTGCGCACCACGAACAGGTTGGTTTCGCTTTCCTCCTTCGTCGCGAGCAGCGTGTCGAGTGCGGCGGTGAGGCGATTCACGACGGCACGCTGCGCGTCCTTGGTGTCTGCCTCCAGGCGCCGCACCTCGTCGGTGGGGATGTACTGGCTGCGATCGCTGAGCATGCGCTGCACCTGCCGCTGATCGAGTCCGCGGTTCGCGTCGGCCTCGGCGACCGCCTTCTGCAGTCGATCGACCTCCCAGGCCGACTCGCGCAGCTCAAGCTTGGCACGGTCGCGGTCCTCACGCATCGCGTGCGTGCGCGTGCGCTCCTGCACCAGCTGGTCCTCCAGCTTGCGGGTGTCCGCCTCGACGCTGGTCAGCTTCTCCACGACGCTGCTGTAGCGGTTGGAGAGGGCGCTGTGCTCAACCTTCTGTTCGTTCAGTTTAGTCGTCAGCACCGTGAGGCGGCCACTCACGTCGTACACCTCCTCCTTCAGCTTCTTGACCTCGCGCTGAGACTGCTGAAGCTGCTGCTGAGCCAGGCTGAGTTGAAACTCGGCGGTCGCGTTGGTGCTCGCTGCGGCCGTTTGCAGGCTGGCACCGCGCGAGGACGGTCCACTTGCGCTCTCGCGGGCAGCGCGGCCGAGGCCCAGCTGCTCGGGACTGGGGTCCTGCATCGGCAGCAGGATGCCGCTTTGGGAACCATGCCCTTGCGGAGACGACATTGTGATTTGCTCTTGTTGTGGCGGATCTACGGTTGTGAATCTATGGAGGCTGTTCGCAGCCCCTTGTTCTGTTCGTGCTTCGCTCTCTCGCATCGAAGTGCAGGCAGTGTGAAAAGGGGGGGCGGATGGGGACAGGGTTGTAGAGAGGGAGGAAAGGAGGAGGGAAGGAGGAGGAAAGGTAAGTGGAGACGATATGGGCATCAGTGAACTGCAGGAGGTGTCGCTTGCCCAAGAAGGTCTGCGCAAGGGTCACCGTGCACAACGTGCAGTCACGTAGAAACAAGACCGAAGTGGATCACAGCTACTCCAGTGCGTGCGTGTGTGTCTGGCACGCAACCTGCGGTTGCAAGAAGCTCACCACACAGATCGTCGCACTGAGAAGCTGCACAACACAAGAGGAAAGAAGCTGCCTCTGTGTGAGGTATTTCACAAATTTCTTTTTCCCTCTCTGTTGCTTGCCTGCCGCATCTGCATGCGTGTTTTCCCCGTTTTACTTGTCATTTCCTGTTCCTGTTATTGCTGAAACCTTCTTGGTCAAGTAGTAGTAGTAGTGGTTTTTTGGAAGGACCGCACATGGCATTATTACCTTTGGTAGAATTGCTGTTGGGGGGAGGGTTGTTTGCCCTTCGTTTTTGTTGTCCTTGTTTCAAGTTGAGGTGTTGTGTGTCCTCTTGTGGTGGAGTTGGCTCTTTCCTTGTTGTTGTTGTTTTGATAGCCGGCGCGTTGGTGAACGTGAGCGATCACTGTCAGCCGCCGAATCGCTTCAAAAGAGGGGGGAGGGGGGACGCTAGAAGGTAAGAAGAAGGAAAGAAACAAAAAAGGGGGACAGTAAGAGAGAGAGATAGAGAAGCAAGACAGCGCCAACGTGCTCATGTGTGAACGCAAAACAAACCGATCCTAAAAAAAAAAAGAAAAAGAAAGAAAATAAGCGGCAGTTGTGCCGTGATTCAACGGGAAACAAGAGGAAACGAAAAACAAAAAAGAAAACAAGTTAAAGAGAGAAAATGAAAGAAACAGAAAACGGCCCGGTTGTGATAGTCTAATCTCTAGAGAATGATGTAGTAGTTCGTACTGCGAGGAGAGAAAAAGAGAAGAAAAACGTGCGGTTTCTCTACCTACGCGCAGTTTTTGTTTTTTTTTGTTTTTTTACGAACTCGCGCATTGTTCATCAAGAAGAAAACTTTGAAAAAAAAAAAACGTGCAACCACAATAAAAAAGGAAAAAGAGAAGAGAGAGGCGGAGTCAAGCAGAAAAGAAAAATGGGAAACGAGGAAGAAACTCACTTCCTCCCATTGCAAGAAACGAAAGCGAGAAAAAAAACGAATGCTGTGTGTGCGTACAAGCACGTCACACGGTGAATATCGTTTGTTATTTTGTTCCTTCTTCTTCATACGTTTGTTAATGTTTTTTTTTCTTTTTTTTTTTGGCAGAGGCGACTGAGCACATCAAGGAATGAATGAGAGAGCAAGCTGGTGCACATGTGAGAAGAACGAGTGGGGATGAAACTAACAAGGAATGCTCAACAAACAAAAAAACGCAATTGGGAGCAACACACAGAAAAATTCAGGAGGGGAAAAAGACAAAACAATCGACCCATCGTGGCTCTCCCTCTTTCACCACGTCAGTTCAGAGAGAGACTGAGATGACGAGGCAGGGAGAGAACACACACGTTACATCAGTAAAAAGTAGTTGGGAAGAGGAAAGTGAAGGTGTGTTTGTGCGGATGCTAGTGAAAGCAATTTTTAAAGAAAAGAAGGAGGAGTAAATAAAGGTGGCACTTCTGGTCGCGCGGAGTGTTTGCGGCACATCGCTTGCGTGGTGTTGCTGTTGTTGTTGTTGTTTCTTCTGCTGGTGTGTCTGTATGCGGTTTTGTGTTTGTGTGCGTTTGTGCGTGAAAGAGGCTGGTGCGACTCTACTTCCACTCACCAGCGTGTTTCCCAGATTTGTGTATCGCTCACTAAGGATAAGACGACAGACAAGATCTGTGTAAAAAAAAAAAAAGAGCTGTTGTTGATGTTGTTTTTGCTCTCTTCTGTTTTTTTTGTCGCTCTTTGTTTTGTTTTTCGCAGGAAACGCCTGTTCAACGCATACACACACAGAGACACGCACAGCAGAATCAACAGCGCAAGCTTTGGGCCTTCCGCGCACTCGCATGAGAAGTAGAAAGGTACTAAGAGATAAATCAAGAGGACACCGAGACGGAAAAAAAGTTCTTCGAACGGAAGAAACACGGGGAAAAGAAAAAGGGAAATCACAAAAAAATGAGAAAGAGCCCCACGCCGTTGTCGTTTTCATGTAACGAATGTGCTTACAAGGAAACGGGAACAGGAGGGGAGCGCCGTTAGTGCCAGGGAAAGGGAAAATAGGAAGAGATGAAGAAACAGAACAAAAATCAATGGAGGGAAAAAACAAAAAAGAAAAGAAAGAAAGTATGAACGGATGTGGGGGACTTACAAGTGAAAAGAAGAAGAACACAAAAAAAAAGCGTGCAAAATGCACGACCAAAAGATCAATCTCGACAAAACAATATAGCCCAGAGGCAAATCACACTGGCGCTCCCTGCAGCATATGCATGCGTACACGATAACGGTGACGGCAGAGAGCGAGTGTGAGGGTGGGCAAACAGAATGACAAGTGACAAAACAGAGAGAGAGTTCCAATCAGCGGCCAGGGAAAAGGGGGGGTAGCGGTGCGTACGCGGAGTACGCTGGGTGCTTCACGGGGCCATGTATAGTGTCCCCTAGGATGCGTCGAGTGGGCGAGGCGGTGCTGGAGACTCACGAGGAAGTAGGCTCAAGCAATGAGCCAACGAAGAACAAAAAAAAACAAAAAAAGAGAAAGGGAAAGGGGGAAAGGGGGAAAGAAAAAAAGCGAAGAGAAAAAAGGTGTTTGTGAACCCACCTCTCTTCGCTTTTTTCCCCGTCTGTGTGCGTGCTGCGGAAAAGAAAAAAGATAAGAAACGCAATTGTCGTTGTTTCTGAACTCATTTAAAGAACAGGTATCAGTAGGGGAAAAAAACAGAGTGAGAGAGAGAGGTGAGGGAAGCTGGTCTTGGTAAGCGCAGCGATCAAGGGTGAGCGCGGCCACACGACGAGGATATTCCACCACTCGGGCGTGTTGGCTCAGCTGACCTCTTCCTTCGCCTCTCTGGGCTCTCCATCCCTCTCTCTTTCACTCCACCACATTCCCTCGGTTTCTCCAGTGCAGTTTGTTGTCGACTGCTGTATTGTTCAATGAAGGGTTTTGTTTTGTTTTTTTGGTTAACTCATCACTGCTGTGTCTTTGGCGAAAGCAAACGCACGGCTTTGGTTTCGTTCTCAGCGCACGGTTGTACCAGCGCATGTGCACGTGCGTCTGCGGGGCGTATGCGTTCACGTCGGCTCCTCACCAATCACTGGAGCGGTCTGCGAGGAGAGGCAAGGGGAGGAGGGAGACAGAGAGCTGTATGTAGCGGAGCCTCCAAGCCTTTGAGCTGCCCCCCGAAATTGCCCGTTTGTTTCGCGGATGACACAGTTTTTTTTCTTGTTGCACTTCCCATCTCGTTTGATGTTTATTTTGGTTGTTGGTATTGTGTTGAGAGAGAGTTCCCGTTTATTTATTGCTTTTTGTTTTTTGTTTGTTTCTTTTAGTTGTTGTTGTTGCTGTTGCTGCTATTTTTTTTTACTGAGAGCTGGGAAGTACATCTTCAGCCGTCACGGGCCCCAGCACGGTGGCGTGGTCTGAGCCCCGCGGCACGTACAGCAGCGTGCCAATCGCATCGCCGTGTGCCATTGTGGCCGCCATCGCCGTGGGAATCGCGATCGTCACGAAGCCCTCTTCGCCGCTGCTGGCGATCTGCTCGTTCGGCACGAGGACAGCCGGGGTGTAGCCGTTGGTCACGCCGGGCAGCGTCGAGAGCAGCTGCGCACGTACCGCACGCTGCACCCACTGCTCAATCTTGAGACCAAACACGGCGGTCGTGGCGGACGTCACGCCGAGCGACGACGACGCCGGCGTGACGACACCGCTGTTCCCGTCCAACACCGACCCCGCCCCGCTCTTGGAGGTGGTGCCGGAGCTGGCGCGCAGCTCGCCCGTGCCGAACGAACGACGCGGACTTGGGTGCGGCGGCACGGCGAGGCCGCTGGTCTGGCCCGCGAGCTCTGGTGGCGTGGGGTGGTCACGCGCACGCATCATCGGCGAAGCTCGCGCGGAGCTGAGCACCGGCACCGCGCCAAGCTGGGGACTAAACTGGGGGGAGCTGGTGACGCTGTTGTGGCCGGTGTTGGCCGAGCAGTTCGGGTGGCGACGGCGCGGGGCACGCTTGAAGGCACTCTTCGCACTCGGATCAATGATGATCCGGTGGGCGAAGGCACAGTCCTCGCCCTGGCGGCAAATGCCATCGAGCTCGTAGGCCTCACACGACACGAGCGGCTCCGTCTGGTCGCGCTTCGACAGGTACTCGAGCGTGCCGGTGGTGCGCAGCAGGTAGTTTGCGCGGAGTGTGATGGCGTACGCACCGTGGTGGCCACCGTGGCTGCTGTTGACGTCGTTGTCGATGCCGCTGCCGTTCACCGCGTTGGGCTTGCTGTGCGCGTTGGCGGCGCCGTCCTTCACGCAGTTGTCAGCGTCGACGGCGATGGAGTCGGCCCACAGTCGCAGCGACACCATCTGGTCGTCGGCTACGCGCCGGTAGGTGCACAGATCGATCTCGCGCCAGAGGTAGCTGACGTGGATGGAGTGCGTCGGCAGCTGCGCGTAGTCGCAGTCAGCGTGCACAAACTTGCAGTTCGCGCTCATCGCACAGCTGTCACGCTCGCCAGCGCGGTAGTTGCGGCACAGCACGAGGCGTGTGATGTTCAGACGCGACGGTGGCAGGTGAACGAGCGAGGTTGTTGGCACCTCGAAGACCTGCCGAAACTCCGCGTCAAAGACTTCCGTGATGTTTGCGTTCATGGCGGACTTTGACGGTGAGGCGGGGATGGGCACCACGCCTGATTTGGACATACTCACCTGTTGCTGCAGCGGCGGGGGTGGAGGCGCGTGGGTGGTGCTGTTGTGGGGCCGACCTCCCGTCATGGACGTGTGTGCGGGTGACAGCATCACGTTGCTCGCGACGCTGCTGAGCGGCGTGAAGTTGCTGTGCGCATGACCACTCGCGTTGAGGTGCGGGCTCGCTGTGCCGAGGACGTTGGCGTGCAGCGGGAGTGGACGGCCACCGTTGCCGTTGCCGTTGCCGTTGGGGCGTGCGCTGCTCCAGGCAGCGGAGGACGGTGTGTGGGGGTCGGTGAACTGGGGGAGCATCGCCTCACCCAAACCGTCCACGCTGTGGCCACTCGGCACGCGACCCGGTGCGTTCTGCGCCGTCTGCTGTGAAGCCGGCGCCGGCATTGGCGGTGGCGGCGGCGGCGGGAGCTCAGCCCCGGTGAACGCAAAAGCCATCGGGCCATACGCGGTCATGTAGGTGGCGGTGCCGGGTGGCAGTCCATTCGGCATGCCCTGGGCGGCGTAGGGGGGCAGCCCGCTCGCGACGGGGCCGCTGTGGTTGGCTCGTGTCACGTGTTCTGGTGCAGCGGAGAGGCCGTTGAAGTACATGGGGTACGCGGGTGTCGCGCCAGGTGGGAGAGAGTGCGCCTGACCTGGGTGCTGGGGTGGTGGTGGTGGCAGCATCGGCTGTGTGTGCGCCGTACCCGCCCCGAGCTTGCCCGCAGTGGTGCCAGTGCCGTTCGGGGACGACGACGACGAGGCAGCCTCGCCGCTGATGACGCCATTGGCCAAGTTGTTTTGGCTGAGAATGCCGCCCGGCGCGCTGAAGAGCTCCAGAAACGCGGTATTCGGTGACATGGTCGACGCCTGGTTGCCACCGCTGTTCTCGGACATCAAGCCTTGACCGGCGCCGTCCATCATCCACGGCTGGCCCCCACTCGAGAAGGGAACCGTGTTCGTGTGAAACGCAGACTCGCCAACACTCGTGGTGGTGGGAGTGCCAAAGGTTGCGCTGTCCTCCAGAAGCGCGTTGATCTGACGATCCGTGAAGGCGTTGAATAGGGCGTGGCGCAGCACGTCCGCGGCGTCCTCGAACACGGGCGAGTAGGGAGTGCCGCCGCGATCGCTCAGTGGATCGGATGTCCGACGTGGCGAGAGCCCGTCAGCGGTACAGCCGGTCAGTGTCGTTCGCTGCATTACTCGCGCGTGTGTGGAGTGGAGAGGAAAAAACAAAAAAAGAAAGAAGAACTGCGTAAAGAGTGGTTTAGTTGGCGACCCCCTCGCAGGATAAAAAGAAAAGCACAAGAGGAAAAAACGGGGAGGGGAAAAATACAGCGACGAGTTCGGGTACGGTTAGATCACTGTACTCACGAGAGTGCCACCGACAGCGGGATGCTACTGTGACGGCGCCTTTACTTTCTTTTTGGCTATTTGGAAGGGGTGTTATTGCTGTTCTTTTTTTGTCAAGGCTCTCTTTTGACTCGTTGCCCAGCTTCTGGCGTGAAGTGCCAACAACCTTGCGTAGCGCCGTGTGTTCAAGTTTGGCTTGTTTGATTTCTTTGTTTTTCTGTTTACGTGGTGTGCTTCAGCAACGTGGCAGCTTGTTCAACGCAGGTGGGAACACACGGGAAAAACAAAAACCACAGAAGCCAAAACAAGCCAAGTAAAAGCTACACAAATGCGAGATTGATGAAGGGGGGTAACGAGGTTTACCACACTGAATGGAGCTGCTCTTCGCGACGGTGTGGTGAGATGACTGGGCACGCAGTATAGAAAGAGAAACCGTGAAAAATCACAAATGGGGAAACAGAAAAGAACGGTGCAGGGAGGGGGGGAGTCGAAGCCTGAAAGAAGGGAGAAAAAAGTGGGAGGACTAACGTACGTGGGCAAATTTGCTGTGTGCTCACGCGATGGCTTTCCTCGAGTTTGCTTTTTCTCTTTATCTTGTCTCGTTCTCACTTTTTCACTTTCACTTCTAGACTGGTGTTGATGCAGCCTGTGTATTGCGTGTAACTTTGTTTTTCTTTTGGTTCTTGGTATTGTTGACTGTTGACGCTCACGTGCTCAAATAAGAAGAAGAAGAAAAAGGTAAAAGAAATAAGGTGTGTTCGTGCGATATGTACTTGATAGCGCGCACGCAGACTCGTTTCTTCTTTTTACGTTGTTTGTGTAAATCAGTGTTCTCCAAGTGATGCTGGACGCGGCGGTGGAGAGGTCAGTGAAAGAACACGAAAAGGAAACAGAAACAAAGATCTTTTCTTTTGATTAGGAGGGAGCGAGGAAGTAACAATGAAAAGAAACACACAAAAAGAAAAACTCAGTTGAAAGAAGCACAAATCACGGAAGAAAAAAGTGTAGAAAGCGGTGAGATGATCAAAAAAGGAGGGAATGAACCAACTCGTGTACGAACGTTTCTTTGAATGAAAGTAGCAAAGAAGCAAGTTGGGTAGTAGAATTGTTGACCCGTCAAGGATTAGAAACTCGCGTGCTTGGCGTGTGCGAGGTCAAATTCAACGGACGACAACGCGGAGTAGAACAGAACCAAAAAAGCAAGTGGAGGAGGAGTTGGGTGTAGAGAGAGGGACGGGATGAGCATGGAGACGTGAGGGAGCATGTGTGTGTGTGTGTGTGTGTGTGTGTTTGGTGGTCAATGAGGAATCCGTGGTCACGTGACTTGTGGAATGCCACAACGATGACGACTGAGGGGGGGGATACCGACGTGAACACAACGAAATCCACAAAGCAAGGTCACCAGCCTGGTGTGGAATCAACTTCTGGAACGAGAAACTGAAAGAGACTGGAAGGGAGAGAGAAAGGCGCGCCAGTGAGTTTCTCCTACCACCCTCTCATTGTTGAAAAGGGCCGAGCCTGTATTCGTTGAGTGCCTCCATTGTTTGATCGGCGTTGCGCAACTTAATGTTTGTGTGCGCTTTTCTTTTTCATTTGGTGGGTAGGATTTGTTGAAAGATGCGGCTTAAGGCTGCCGTGAATAAAAGAAAATCAAAAATAAGAAAGATATAAATAGGAGAGGAGGAAAAAAACGTTTATTCTGCCAGATGTGGCGTCGTATTGAAGGTGTGTGGAGTCATCTGCGTATATTCTCCATTTTCATTAATGGTGTCGTTTTTTTCTGTTGTTGTTGTTGTTTCTTTTACTCTCTCACGTCGCGATATTTTCCTTTTTTTTATGTGTTTGTGTGCGCGGTATGAATTGTTTTGGTTTGTGTTTGTCGTAGTTGTTGCCGCAGTGGATGCGGAATTTTCATGTGTATGTGTATACACTTTTGTTTTTCCCCCTATCTTGCTTTTTTCGCGCATGATGCTCGCTTTGTGTCCTTGAGGAAGCAAGAAGGTACCAGACAAGACGCTTTTGAGCGCCTGGCAGAGACAGACTAGATATCGAAGAGCAACAAGGAGGAAAAAACGTGAGGACTCGGGTGTGAGAGGCCTTTCCAAGGCACTTTTCGAGAGCATCAGCGATGTATGTTTTTCTCTTAGGCAGACAGTGGCTGTGGCTGACCACAAGGCCCATGGATCTGGGGGCAAAGCAAGCAGGCAAAGACTCCCGCCAAAAAATTTAGGGGGAGTGGAGTCCGATAAGACCCCCGCAAGATGTGACCGTTTTCGCTTTCGATTGCCACGCCGCCCGCAGAAAGCATGCAAAAAAAAAAAGAGAGAAAGAGAAAGAGAAGAAACGAGAAGTGAAAAGACGCGATCCTCTCGTAGAGATGTATAGAAAGACAGTAGAGCGCATACAAAAGCAATCAGGTTAGAGAAAGAGATGAACGAAGAGCGTGAAAACTGGGAGGCAAAAAGAAAAATTCAGCCGGCGTCCAGATACGCTACTAATGTTGTTGTTTTACCGTGGTTTTGTGGCCAGGTTCCAGAAGAAGGGAGTTTCAAGAAAAAATCAGGAAGAAAAGAGAGCACACAATAGTTGGCCTCAACGTGAGGGACGAGTAATGTACATCATGCAGAAAGAGAGCGAGAGTGAAGAAAGGCGCGGGAACGAAAAGGGAGAGACACCACCGTGCGCGCTCGCGGAAAGCCTTTCCACAGGGGAGAGAAGAAAAAGAGAAAGAGGGGGGCAGAGAGACATCCCAACCCAGCCCAGTGCGTTGTGGCTCGAGAGAAACCAGATTTCTCCGTCTTCCTATGATGTCATGAGCGTGTTCCAATGAAAGAAAAAAAGAAAAGGGGGAAAACGCAGAAGCGTCGGACAGAGAGAAAAAAAAACTGTGGAAAAAAAGTGTTTGTGCGAACGGATTAATATATTGTGTTTTCGAGGAGGATCACGTGAAGGGATAAAGAAGAAAGAACTGAGGATCACGAGTTGTCGTTACAAAGAAAAAGAGTGAAAAAGAGGGACGACAATTTGGCAACAACAAAAAAAGAGCCGGGACCGTGGTTGCTCCTCTACAGCTGCACGAGCGAGAGGAGCAAGCATGAAGGAGCAAGCATGAAGGAGCAAGTCATAGAAGCGAATAAGAGCGCGTTCCACGGAGAGCAAACTGCATGAAGTGGGCAGAGGGGAGAGGAAAAGGGGAAAAACAAGAAGAAAGGGAAAGCAGGAGGGGGAGGTGTATAAGCCCCTTCAACTCACCGTGTTCCTCAGCCGAGTCTTCCTGCTGCGCGTCGTGACGCGTACGCCTGGTACGTATGACTTATCCCATCTGGTCGGTCCTGGAAGAAAAGAAAATGAGTCCGTGTACGGTTCAATGTGTGTGTGTTTTTCTTTTGTGTGTGAGTGTTTTGTTAACTTTTCCTTCTCTTCACTTTCAATTTCACGTTTCATTTCAGGTTTCTTTCGCTGGGGGGATAGGTTCTTCTTGTTTGTCTCTCTGATGTGTTTTTTTTTTCGTTTCGTTTCGTTTCGTTTCAGTTCTCGTGTGTGCCGTTGCCACCTTCTAGACGTATCGTTGTCGCTGTCATCGCTGCTGCTGCCCTCAACGGCGATCTTTCACGGCGCAGTCGCACGCATTCACCCGGAAGAAAGAGAGAGAGGGCCAGCAGAGCAGAGCAAGAAGACCAAAGGACAATGAACGACGCCGCTAGAGGGGCCGCAAGAAAGGAAAGAGAAAGAGGGAGGGAGGGAAAGAAGAAAAAAAAGAAAGAAGAAAGTGGAAGAGAGAGAGAGTATGGGCGGGCACCAACGCTGAGAGCGCCCGCATCAAGAAGTGAATGAAAAGGAAAGTGGGAGAGGGGCGAAAAAAAAAACTGTGGCAGGGGAAGTCCGTCCAAAAGAAGGAAAAGGAAAAAACGCAATGGAAAACGCGAAAGAAAAAAAGAAAAAAGCGCCTTGACAACAAAACAGAAGCAGGGTCACAAAAAAGTGGGGGATGGGCGCGACCAGTTGAAAATGGCAAGTGAGCAACGGTCACAGAAACCGGAAGCAATATAAATCACTGCCGCTCCGTTGTTCGTCTCTCGCCCACAGTGACCTTTGTTGTTGTTGGTAGTGCTGTTTATGCGTGATGTTCAAAGGTTATTTTTTAGGTTAGCGCATTTATCATTTACCACGTTTCATCTGTGTGTTTGGGTTTCTCTGGTGGTGGTGGTATATCACTGCTGTGTGAGAACAGTGCGCGGTTCGCCCTGGCTGTACGGGTTGTGGCGGTACACGGACTTGGACGTGCTCAAGTTCGACATGCTAAGGTTCGCGCGGGAGCAGCTCACGCCCAGCGCACCGTCGCTGGCACCCAACACCATGCTCGTCTCGTTCGCAGGGCGTGGGGTTGTCGCGCCGTGCGCCGCCGCAGAGGCAGACGTCGCGTACACCCCACACAACACACGCGAGCTGCGGTTGTTGTTGTTGCTGCTGCCAATCTGCGCCGGCGTCATCACCGCGGGTTCTTCGACCGGTAGCACCATCGCCGGCACGCCGTCGCGGCCGCACGCGGAGGAGCCCATGAACACACCACTCGATGATGGCGCCCTTGCCTCGCGCTCGCACGTTGCCTTCTTGCTCTTGCTTCTGTTGCTGTAGTCGCCCTCGCTAGTCATGCCCGTTGACGTGACGTGCAGGTTGGTCGCTGGTGGTGTGTAGCCCTGGCTAGAGGCGAGGTTTAGCTGCATGTTGCTGCCGTAGGGGCTCGCGAGGAAGGCCGCGTTGGGGGTCACGCTGAGGTGCGTGTTGCTGACCGAGTTCTGACCGACGAGTCGCTGCGTGCGGAACGAAAACTCCGGGCCGTTTGGTGAGCGCGTCGCGAAGGCACTTTCACTCCGGTTGGCGGTGTTGCTCATCACGCCGCCGTTGTTGGGGAGAAGAGGGGTAGACGGCAGACTCGAGGACGGCCCTGGCTTGGGAGAGGCGCGGTGTGCCGGTGGTGGTGGCGCTGCCGATCCGCTGCCTGAGCTGGTGGAGCTGCGTGGGGCGGGGACGGCGAGACCAGCCTGCGCGGATGCCGCGGCGGCGGCCGACCCAGACTCTGACCGGACCTGGTGGCTCGGCACGTGAGTCTGGCGGCACGTGTGGTGCACCACAGGATCCTGGAAGACGCCGTTGACAGCCATGGGGTGTGGTGAGGCGGAGTACTGTCCAGACTGCTGCTGCTGCTGCTGCTGTGCCGCTGTCTGTGGGCGATAGACCATGCCTGGGTAGAACTCACGCGCAGCGGCGTCCATGCCCGGCGTGGGCATCGCCATGGACTGCGGCTGTGGGGCGGGTGCGTTGAGGCCGTAGCTGTGTGCACCAGGCCGCGCCATGGCCGCGTGCATCGCGTGTGGGTAGCCGTAGCCGGTGCCGGCAAAGCCAACGGTCGGTGGGTAGAAGGGCTGTGCGAGGGGGGCGGCGGCGGCGGCCAGACGTGCCTCCGGTGGCGACAGCTCCAGCGGGTGGAACGTCGGCATGTGCACCTGACCCAGGCTGAGTGTGTCCTGGAGCGGGGTGAGCACGTTGGCTTCAGCCGGTTGCTGCTGCTCGTTGGTCAGCGTGGAGACGGGCCACTGCAGGGTGAGTCCCGAGCCGTCGCGGCGCTGCTGCAGCTTGCCACGCCCGCCGGAGGGAAGACCAACGGAGAGGGGCGGTGTGTTCTGGCGGTGTGCAAGCTGTGACCCGGCCATGCCGTTGTGCCCGTACGCAAGCGAGGCCTCGTGACCCACCGCCACGTCGCTGGGATGCGGCGGGGGTGGCAGTGGGGAGAAGCGGCGACGGTCTCGCTCCGCGTACGGCATCGGCGGCACTTGCTGATCCAGCGAATGGGGCGGCTGTTGTTGTTGTTGTTGGGGATCCACACGCTCGCCCTCGTTGAACTCGGCGCCACAACCAGCACCAACACCACCGGCGTGCAGCTTGCGACTCTGCATCGGCGGGGCCAGACGAACGCCGCTCGGAAGCGGGCGGGCGGGTGCGCGCTTGAACTGTCCGTCCTTGGCGTCCGCGTCAATGTACAGCACGTGCGCGTCGGGGCAGTCCTCGCCACGCTTGCAAATGCGCTGCCAGCAGAAGTCCGCACAGTGACGGAGCTTCACACGATCGGCGGAGGTCGGAGTCGCCTCTGCGGCCTCAGGCGATGACGCGCGGTGCATGGCCATCACACAAGTGACAGCGCCGGCTGTTCGCAGCACACACTCGCTCATCACCATGAGATCAACCTTCTCATTGGCGACCTCCACCGCTCCGTCGGCTGTTGTTGTCGTCGTCGCCTGCGCACCGGCGTTGCCCTCGGTGGTGTTGTCGTGCGCCGCGACTTCGAGGTGTGGAGCGTAGATGTGCAGCGCGTCACCTGCTGCCAGGCGGGGGTAGATGCAGCAGTCCTCATGACGCCAGACGTAGTGCACGTGGATGGAGTGCGTCGGCAGCTGCGCGTAGTCGCAGTCAGCGTGCACAAACTTGCAGTTCGCGCTCATCGCACAGCTGTCACGCTCGCCAGCGCGGTAGTTGCGGCACAGCACGAGACGTGTGATGTTTAGCCGTGCAGGTGGCAGGTGAACAACACAACTGGTTGGCACCTCGAAGACCTGGCGAAACTCCGCGTCAAAGACTTCCGTGATGTTGGTGTTCATGGCTTAGCGTTGATGTCCGTGTCGGCGTCTGTTCTCTGTGTGTTGTGTGTGTGTGTGTGTGTGTTGGGGTGGATACAGTCTGGAGTGAACAGGAAAAAAAACGAAAACAGAGGCACCTGGCTCTCGCGTGGGGTAGACAGTGTCAGAGGCGGCTCAGAAAACGTGCGTTTGGCACTGGTGAGTACGAAAGCAAGAGTGACGAAACAAAACGAGAAAGAAAAAAAAGCGTGTCAGCTACTTCTAATTTGCTGGGAGTAGATGATGATAACGATTCTTTTGCGTTCTTGTCGGCGTTCAACAACTTGTCTTACCTTTATTGTACTGGACAGTTCAGGTGCAGATTATCTTTGTCTTTCTCAGGTACGCTCAGAGACAGATTCAGGCAGAGAGACGGACTGGACAAGTAAAAAGTGTACGCGAGTGGTCGTCAGCGGCGTTGGGCGTGAGAACGAGGGGTGCAGGGGAGGGGGGAGGTCACAAGGGTAACACGTGTTGTAATTAACGTGGTTGTTTTTTGATGAAGTGACTCGTGTCTCTTGCTCCTGTCGATTAGTAGCAGAAAGTGCTGTTGGTGTTGTCGTTTGGTGTTCTTGTTATAAGATGAAGTTAGTGGTGCGCGCGGTCGCTTTTTTTTGAGAGCGGGGGGGAATGGAAAAGATTGGCACGTAAAGGAGTAGAGGTGCAGACGTGTGCAATGCGTGTGCGTGTGAGCGATCAGTCAAGAAAAAAAAGGAAGAGATGAGTGAAGAGGGTGAAGAGGGTGAGGACGGTGAACGGAGTGCAGTGATATCGTCTCTCTCTCTCTTTTTTTCTCGTAGTAGACCTCTTGTGCTACCACAGATAGAGAGTCCGATTAACAAAGTACATTGACGGTGCGCATACACGTTGCCCGGACCACATCGGCGTGGGTACCTTTTTCGCCGTTTTTTCCGTATTCGCTTCACACCCAGTACGGGCGGAGACTCAGCATCACCGTCTTCTCATGCTACCCTTTGGCGTCGTCTTTGCTGTGTGGTGTTTGGTGTTGTTGGTGTTTACCTATTATTAGTGAATGGTCCTTGACTTCAGCAAAAATGAAAGAAGGAAAGCAAAAACAAACGCATGGTGGTCAGAGAAAACGAAGAAGCACACCGACAGGCAAATGCACAGGCTAAAAAAAAGGGAGGGCAAAAAGGTGTGTATTTCAGCGTGTGTGCGTTGTTGTTGCTGTTGCTGTTGGTGTTGTCATCATTCACCATCATCATCGTCGTCCTTTGCCTCTGAAATGTGAGTGTTCGTCAGCGGTCTGCCTGTGGCGACTCAGTCCGAGCCCAGGCGTGAACCGTGTGCTGCCGCACCAAGGGTGACGCGGTGGCAAAACGGGACAGAACCGAAACTGTGTAGGGGGGAAGTATACAGCCAGACACACGCCCAAACGAAAAAAAAAAGCTAATGGGGCTGAAAAGAACAAAAAAATTGCAGACATCGCCAAAGAAAAGAGAATAATGACTTTTGATGGAGGTGCGGAGTAGTGCCACATGGAGTGGGTACACACACACGCGCGCAAGTATCTTCACTGCACGCATCCCAGGTGCCGTCGTAGTGCGTCGAGGGCCCAGGAGATATACCTGAAGCACAACAGCACAGGTGAGTAGCAGAAGAAGAAAAAAAAGAGACGGCACACAACTTGATAAAGATCAAGTCTAAATGAAACAAACCAAAAGAAGACAGAAAGAGATATGCACCAACTGAAACAGGAAAGGGAGGAAAAGAGTGTAGTGCACAACACTCACAGCAAACAGACCAAAGAAAACTGGGGGAATATGGTTGTCAGAGCATTGTTGTGTCGTGTGCTTTTTGAAAGGAAGAGTAAACGATTTTTTTGTTTGTTGCAGAGTACTACGATGAGCGCAGCGAGGGCTTCCTCCTCTTATTCTTTCTCTCCTTCTTCTGATCCAGTATTTTATTGCTGTGTTGTGTGTGTGTGTGTGTTTTGGGGGGAGGAAGGATCCTAGCCTGTGCTGACCTGATACTTTTTTTGTGTTTGTTAGCAGTGCCTTGAACACTACGTCGTCCTTGAACGCATCGTTGTTTGACTGTTTGTTTGTTTTTCTTTCGATTGATTCAGCGTTTGAAAAGGACGGAAATACAAACAAAAGCAAAACAAGTACTCTAAAGCGTTGCACACGCCAATTGTTGGCAGCGACGGTGTTTCTGGGTGTTTGCGTACATACGCATCCTCACACAACTAGACTCGTGTACCGCACGTGAAATGATACCTGGGCAAACAAAACAAAAAAAAGAAGAAAATAATATTTTGAAGGTCCTCTACGCCCTGTAGTACCACAGCACATGTCTTTTTTTTTTGTCGACAGGTCCGTGGTGGGTCCCCAGGCGTCTGGTTGACAGCTCAAACGAGGGTACATGTGGCTCCCATTTCGTGGTGGTGACAGTAGTTGATATTGTTGTTTTTGCAGTCCACGTTTTCGTTTTCTGATAAATGCGTTTTCATTTTTTTTGATCTTCTGTCATCACAGGAGGGGCGAACATTCGTTCGTTTGTTTGTTCGTTTTTCTTTTGAGTGTTGTTTATCCGTGTGGATTGTGTCGTTGAGTTCCAACGAACGGACGGGAACTTGTTTGTTTGATGGGGTTTTTTTTTTTGATGTGTGACGCATGAGACGCGAGAGGAGGGCATAAGAGAACGGAAAAACAGAAACAGAAAAGTAATTGACAAGGCAAGACAGCCAGGAAGAGCTTCATGGAATGCGCGGGTACAGAGATAGAGAGAGTGAAAAGGAGGGAAGACACAAGCCAGAAAAAAAGGTGCAGTAAAGATGACGAAACAAGGAATCAGAAAAACTATACACGGAATGACGAAGGCACGTAGACATGAAGAAAAAAAGGGGGAGGGAACTGCAAGGGGGATAGAGAGGAAGAAACAACAGTGCAAGGATCACGATGATTGTGAAAAAGAAGGAGTATGTTGAAAAGACAGGAAAGCGCGAAGGGGGGCAACAAAAACAAGACAGAAAGCTCACCACAAATCATAATCCCAAAAAAAACAAAGGACAACAAATCTTGAAAGTAGCCACAGACAAGCTACACACAAGCGAAAAAAAAAGGAGAAAAAAGACACGAGACTGTTGAGGAAAACGAAGAGGAAAGAAATCCTATCTGGCAGAGGTGTGGCCTGTTTTTTGGTGTTGGTGGTCCCTCGTGCTGGCATTGAGCCGCATCTCTCTCTCAAAAGACAGATGGATGGACGGACATATCCTTTCCGTTAGTGTGGGGTCGTGGGCCACGCAGGCGTCGTATCCAACTCACCGTAGTACGACCAGTCAAGGGGACCCGCGATGCTGCTGTTCATCGACGGCGGGTTCGTGCTGCCCTGCATCGGCGACAGCTCCAGCGCCGTGCTGGTGAAGGGGCTGCCGCACGGTGGCAGCGAGGGTGGGGTCGCCATCACGCCAGCGGTGGCGCTGGTCGTCGTCGTCGTCCCCGCGGGGCCTGCAACACCGGGCACCATGAGAAACAGTCCTTGTGGTGTGTTCGGTGACGTCGGCGACCGTGTGCTCGCGGGCGCGGTGAAGAAGCCGGGCCCAGCACTGGCACCGTTGGCACCGTTGCCGTCGGTGCTGCTGGACGAGAAGCACGGCGCCGCGCCTGTGACCAGCGTCGGGCTGGTGGTGCTGGTCGGTGTGGCGATCCCACTCGACACCATCGCGGTTGCAGGCTGCGACTGCAGTGGTGATGGTGGTCCAGCGAACATGGCGGCGCCACTCACGGCGTCGTAGTACACGTACGCAGGCAGGCCCGATGCGAGCGCTGGTGGCGGGGGTGGTCCCATGGCGGTGGCGAAAGCCTGCGTTGGTGTGAACATCCCCATGTGTGGTGGGGGTGCGCCGAACGTGCCCGAGCTGCCTCGCCTCGCTGACAGTGACGCTTGTGGCGCGGCGGGGCCCTGCGCGAGCGGTGGTGGCGGCGGCGGAGGCGGGCGCTGCGTGCGGCTCTTGTTGTGGCTGCTGTGGCGGCTGTTGTTGCTGTGGTTGCTGTGGCTGCGCTTCACAATGGGGGCGACCGTCGTCGGCGCGGGGGCGCGCTTGAAGTCCTTCGTCACGGTCGGATCAATGTGGACGGCGTGGATGAAGTGGCATCGTTCCCCGCGATTGCAGATGCGGTTGAAGTAGTAGTGCGCGCAGTGTGACAATGGCCCGGTGTGTGGGTGGGTGGGCGTGCGGGGGCTGCCGACAAGAGCGCCACCGGCACCCGACGACGTGCGCGAGTGCCACGGCGAGTTCGTCGATGGTGTGCCCGTGCTGCTGCTGCCGCTGGCCGCGTGCGCGAGGTTCGCTGCGTCTCCACCGGCTGCCACGCCTGCTGCTGTTGTCGCCGTGGCAGGACCCGCCACCGCGCTCGCCTCTTGCGGGTGTTGAGAATGGTTCGCATCGTACCAGGCCTGGCTGCCCTGCGTCACGAGAATGTGGTCTGAGGGGATCGGTTCGCACGGTGGTCTCTCGTTCGGTGCGAGGACGTCAAGAATGTCGCCGGCTGGAAGGCGCGCGTACCCACAGACATCCAACGAGCGGTAAGCGTAGTTGACGTGGATGGAGCAGCGCGACGCCGCCCCCGTTTTCGCGTGCACAAACTTGCAGTTCTCGCCCTTGGTGCAGCCCCGGCCCGTCGCTGGGTCGTAGTTGCGGCACAGCACGAGCCGCGAGACGCCGAGAGACGGCGGAGGGTAGTGCACAATGTCGAACATGCGGATTGACAATATGGACTTGAAGTCAGCGCTGTAGACGTCAACGTTGCGCGTCCGCGGCTCGGCACTCGCTGGGCTGGCGAAGAAATCCGACGGCCGCTTCGGCGTCGCAGTGGGAGATGGCGGTGAGTGAAGAAAGCCGGGGGCCTTGGCTGCGCTGACGTGTGCGGCTGGTGCCGCGTGCCACTGCGCGGGCGGAGGTGGCGGTGGTGGGGGTGGCGCCTGTGGCTCAGACGGGTCAGCAGCCGCCGCGACACGCCCTGTCGGACTGCTCGCGGCACCATCGCCGATTGAGGCCGGGCCCGACGTGGCGATCGAGTTCAGGAGCTGCACGAGTGTGCCCGCCTCGACATCATCCAAGCCGTCGCCACCGTCGACGCACAGTGGGCTGCCACCCGCGGCGACGGCGATCGCAGGGACTGAAGATGAGCTGAGCGAGTTTTGGCGCAGCCCATCGCGCGAGGACGACACAGTGTCACGAGGTGCCGTGGATGCGCTTGGGTCGTGCACCACCCGCGTGCCAATCGCAAACGGCGCGTCGATGCCCCCTTCCGGCACGAGTGAGTTCCGTCGGTGCACACCACCACCACCGCCGCTGCTGCTGCGGCTGCTTGTGACGGAGCCAAAGTGCGTGAGTTGGTGGGACTGGGCAAGTGCTTGTTGTTGCTGCTGCTGTTGCTGGGCGAAAGCCTGCTGCTGCTGGGCAAGGGCCTGCATCTGGTGTTGCTTCTGGGTCAAGGTGAGAGCTGACGGTCGTGGCGAGTTGCCTGGCGTGCTCGACGCGCTGATGCTGGCGCCCGTGCTGCTCAGCGGGCCCGTGGCAATCGGCGGCGGCGCGACGGCCATGGTTGTCGAGCCGTAAAACACAGCTGTCGTGCCAATGGACTTGAGCTGGCCTTCTGCCGGCGAATGCAGGTGTGTGCGCACAGGCGTGGCGCTGGATTGTGGCACGACCAGTCCTGACGTGGCGCCCGGAGGCGAGTTGTTCAAGCCGAGGCTCGACGGCGGTGCGAACGTCATGGGCGCCACCTTGGCCGCGTACTCCAAATTGGCGGGTGGCAGGGCGTTGTAGGGGGTGAGAATCGAACCCGATGCACCGCCTGGTGCCAGCGAGGACGACGCCGTGGGGATCGAACTGGCGGGTGTGGGGAGTGGATACGTCGGGGGACTCATGTCCACATACCCGTTGACGCCTTTGCTGCCGTTGGAGCCCGCCACACTGGGGTTCTGCACCGAGGCGAAGAGCGTGCGTGGAGTGGAGTTCATGTGCGTGAACGCGGCGCTTGGGGTGCTCGTGTTGCTTGCCGTCGCTGCGCCACTGCCACTGCCACTGCCACCAACAACAGCAGCCGCAGCGGCGGCAGCGGCAGCGGCAGCGGCAGCGGCAGCGGCAGCGGCAGCTTTACTGCCCGCCACGCCGGCATTAGGACCAGCTTGCGAGAATTTCGTCACCGGTGCGGTGGTCTGGGAGGACTGGGCCGAGCTCAGCGAGCCTTGAGGGTGGCCGGGATCGTCCACATCGCCATCGACCGCGACAACGTCGGCATTGGGGACGAGGTGGCTGTCGTCGCCGTTGAGGCCGGTCACGGACACGGTGGGTGTGGTGATCCCTGACGTGGCGCTCCCTGCCCCCGTCACCGCGCCGCCCACGGCTGAGCCGCTCGTCAGGTTTGGTGAGACGCTGCCGCTGCCGCGTGCCGAGTCGCCCATGTTGAGCGAGTGGCTCGTGAGGGAGCTCGTGGTTCCACCGCCGGAGAAGTGGTCGAGCGTGCTACGCGGCGCGGGGATTGGGACTGGCGCAGAGCCGAAGGCGCCAAGCGTACCGAAGCTCGCGCCGGCCGCGCTGTCGTCCACCAAGGACGAGACTGCCACGTTGGTGGAGTTCACGCGGCTCATGAATGCGGTCGCGGACTCGCCGTCTTTTTCGTCGCTCGCGAAACGTGCGTCCTGTGGGCTGTTGCTGCTGGCGAAGTCCGACCCGGCGGAGCTTGTGGCGGCCGGTGCGAGCAGGTGTGTTGGGGTGGTCTGCGGCCCGCCACCACTGAAGTGGGTCGCGTACAGCTGCTGGGCGAGTAACTGGCTGGCGGTCACGGGGATCGTGCCAAAGTGGGTTGCCGGTGGCACCAGAGGCACACTGGGAGGAGTGTTGTTGTCCATTGCAGATGACCGTCTTGGTGCGTTCGTTTGGCTCTCTCGCAGTCGCAGGAGGCAGAGGCGCAGAGAAAGGGAGTACTGGATGCGTTTTATGTTTTTCCCTTTCCTTTCTCTTTCTTTTTCGTTCTTCTTACCAAAGTTGTGTGAGTATGTGAGCGTTGCAAACTTCTTTTGTTCTTGGTATTGTATCTGCTTATTTTTAGACCAGAGGAGTGGCCTGCCGAAAAAGACTGGTCAAAGAGGGAAAAGAAGAAACAAGTGATGAAGAAACAAGAGGAAGAGAGAGAGAAAGTACACTTTCGACGGAAACGTTCGTTGAGTGTACAACAACCACTTCGTCGCGCCTGGCAGTAAAGGCTTCACTTGAAAGGTAACAAAAAGAAAGCACAAACAAAGATAGAAGGAAACAAAGAACAAGAAGCAACGGAAAGGGGAAAAAAGAAAAGGGGGAAAAAAGAAAAGGGGGAAAACGAGACGAGAACGATCAGAGAACGAAACAAAGAAAAACGTGGAAATAGCGATGGGTTCTCAGGGAAAACAAAAATGTGATTTTAAAAGGAGAAAAGAAAAAGAAGGGGGAAAGAAACAAGTAATTTCAAAAAAAAAAAAAGAGATGATGGCGCAGTGCTGGCTCAGACGTCTGTCAAACAACAAAAAGTGTCACACAGAGAGAGAGCGATGAGAGCAGAGCGATGCCAAACGCCACCTGAGTTTCTCAGTTCAGCAAGCCTTTTGGGTTTTGATATATTTGATGAGAGGGAGAGGAGGGAGGGGGCGGGCGAAAAAAAAAGTGAAGAAAACAAAAAGAAAAAAGAAAACAATCAAAAATGTAAGTGATGGGAAAATTGAAGCAAATCGGCAAGCTGAAGCAAGACGACGGAAAGGGGGGGGGCGGAAAGCACGGTTGGTGCTCAAGCCGGTTAATGATGTGCACTTCTGAGTATCACACTGTGGTGCGATCAACCGGTATGTGTGCAATCAATTAATCTCCCTCTTTCTCGTTCTCTTACTCACTGAATAGCTTGTATATATTCTTTTGTGTTATACTCTTTTGTTGTTTGAAGGCGGCACCGTTGGTTCTTGCAGTCGCGAAATGGCGGGAGAGAGGAATAACAAAAACAAGAGTGCGCGGAGAAAAGGTGAAACAGAAATAAGATTTGTTGTTGTTGTTTACGCGGACACACACAAACACAGCGTACGCGCGATGAGTGTGAGAGCACTTGTGGGGGCACTAACAAGTGACTGAGAAGGAGCAAAGAAAACGAAGGAAAACAGGGCGACTAGAGCGCACGAAAATACTTTTGGGAGAAAGAAAGAGAAAGAGACAGGGGTGAGAAAGTGGATGAATCCGTCGAACAAAAAGAACAAAAGTCGCAGCTGTTCGAGAAACTCTTACGGTCTCTGTTTTTCTTCTTTCTGTCTCCTGTCTTTTTCTGATATCTTTACCGTCTTCGTCGTTTTGCTATACGCACTTCACAAACGTATATATGAGCGGTGGTTCAGGATACTTTTTCACGATACAATATATTGTGGGGGAGGGATTAAAGCTTTTTGTTGTTGTAGTGGCTGTTGAGTTCCCTGGTGTAATAAAATAAAAAAACCAAGGTGGAAAGAGCAGCCCAAGGTACTTGGTCCGTTTTGGGCAAGCAGCGAAAATGTTGTTTGGGCTTTGACGAGGGGGGTTCGTCTCCGGTGTAACCTCGAGAGACAAACTCTAGTCGTGTTCCTTTTGTGGTAGGGAGAAGCACTGTAGTTGTGAGTGTTGTTGACAGTGGTGGAGGTGAATGACGATGAGAAGGAAGAGACCAAAGAACGAGCAGGAGGAGGAGAGAAAGAGAGTCAAGTCACGAGAGAAACGCGTCAGAGGCAAGCGTCACGTCAGCAGCGTGTGTGCGAGTGTGGTCTTGCCATGTGCAGTCTGTGGCAAACGAAGCACGACGGAGAACAAAGTGTACGTAGTCCAGTTCGCAAATGTGGGTGTGAGAGTTGTTGTCCTGCATTTCCTTTATGTACGCTGTGTGCAGCCATGGAGCAGCAGCCGATCAAACTCAGCGGCGCGGAACTCGTTTCATGGGTTGTGAGCGAGAGGACGGGGGGGGAACGAGAAAGACCAAAGCATCCATGATTGGTTTTGCTTCTCTTTTGTTGTTGTTGTTGCGTGCATTGGTGTGTTGGTGTGCACTCTCAGTTTTGATGGTATTAAGTAGTTGTTGTAATCATGGCTTCCGTTTCTCTTTTGCTTTCTTTTGGAGGAGGAAGGGGGAGGGGGGTTGTTCGTGAGCTCGCTTTGGTTTTTCACTCCTTGACAGTAGACTTGCCGGATGCCTTGTCCTTGGCAGCCACGTCATCGTCCGTCGCTGCGCGAATACGTTTGATGAGCTCGCTGGTGGAAATGCCCTCCGTGCGCGGCGCCGTCTTGAGAATCCCAAGCCGCCGCGGCACCGCGTAGTACGTGTCCGTCGGGGTGTTGTATTCCTCTCCGCACACCACGACGTGGACGTTGTACTTGCGCACCATCTCCTCCGTGATGCCGGAGACGGGGGCGTTGGGGATCACCTCAGAGACGTACTTGCACAAACGCACCTCCTCGACGCGCTCTGCCGTCGTCATGACGGGGCGTCGCTTGTAGTTCACGCACTCCTCGTCGCCGCAGACGCCAACAATGAGGCGGTTGCCGAACTTGAGTGCGTTCGCCATCAGCTTCTTGTGACCCGCGTGGCAGAGATCAAAGACACCGTCGATGAACACATTGCGCACCGGCACGAACAGCGGCACGTTGAGCGAGTAGGAGAGGTCGACGAGCACACCAATCACGTACAGTGTGCTTGACATGAGCGCGAACACGTCGTTCAGCAACGAGCCGACTGAAATGAACACCACCGCGGCGTGGATGCGGCGCTTGGCGAGATAGCTGACGTACAGCTCAGTGGATAGCAAAGCCACCACCATCGCGTCGCTCACCACACTCAGCGTGTTGTACTGACTAAGGGGGAGGAGATAGAAGATGGGCACTACACGCGCTGCGAGGCAGGCGGCAATGCTCGACTTGTAGCGCTTCTTCATCCTGAGCAGCGCAATGTTCATGAAGGTCATGACGACCAGGGCGGTGTAGGCGAGCCGCGCCTCTGACGGACTCACGCGGCGCAAGAAGGAGTTCGCGATGTTCGGAAAGAACCAGCGTGTGATGAGCAGCAAGAGCATCACGAAGGAAAGCTCAGATTCTCGAAAGAAGTAGGTTGCCACGTACGCCCAGTTCTTCACCTTGTCTTTTTTGATGTTGCTTGCGTTGATGCGGCCAAGGATGGTGTTGAACTCGACGAGCTGCAACGTCACGAGCACGTACCACTGCGTCTGCACGTCATTGAACTGGAACACTTCCAGCAGCGAGAGCGCGATGAAGATACGCGAGAAGGACGCACACACGCGGGAGAAGATGTCACCCAGGCTGGTGGCGCTGCGGTTGCGTTTTGCGTGCACGCCGTCGACGGACTGGCAGCCAATCGCAAACACGAGCAGCAGGCCAGCCAGCACAGTCGCTGTCTGCACGGTGCGTGAGGCGTCGAAGAAGTCCACGTACTGGATCGGCTGCGTCGACCCGTCCGGCTGGCGTAGGCTGCCGACTGCGTACTGCGGCTTGGCGGCGAGTGGCTGTCCAGCCCCGCGCACCCCGAGTGCCTTGAGAGAGCTCTCGACCGAGCGCGTCTCGTTGTCGAGCGGCGACACGTTCACGCCAACGATTGGGACACTGTAGTAGGTGTGGATGATCTGGTAGGCTTGCAGTGTGCTCATGAGTCCGACGAGCGTGATGGCGTTTGGCGCCACAGTCGGGGCGAGAACGTTCTTGCTAAAGAACGTCCAGATCGGGCTGAAGACGCGCGTCACAAGACTCGAGGGCCGCGTGTCAACATCGCTGGAGCTGCGATAAATGTTCTCGCGCTCTTCAGCTGTGAACAAGAAGCTGTGCTCAATAAGATACTGGGCCATTGTCTGTCTTACTCGTGTGTGCGCAAGAGTTGGTGTTGCCGATAACACTCAGTGTGTGAGAGAGAGTGGAAGGGGGAGAGAGAGAAGGAGAGATACAAAGAGAAAGAGAGAAGTAACGACGAAAAGCACAAGAGCAAGAACAACAGGTGCACAGAGAGACAATCAAAATCAAAAACCAGCGAAACAGATGTTAAACAGAGAGAGTGAGAGTGAATTGAGGGAAACGCTCTCGCACCTTGCGACACACAGACGAAAGTGAAAGCTGATGAACGAGCTGACTCGATAGAGAGAGAGAGATGGCGTGTGTTCAGTATGACTAAAGGAACAGCGTATCACAGCCACAGTAAGAGGGGGACAGTGAAAAAGTCCCTCAAAGGGAAAGCAAATACGACACTAAGAATGGCAACAACCTGGTTTCAGCGAGACTGACGAGTGTGGAAGTGCGCGATCAACCTCGTCACGTTTCGATTCGAGGTGGGTTGGTCGGGAGTAGTAAAGGTAGAAGATAGCATGGAGGAAAGATAGGGAGAGAAAGTTGGATAGAATTCGTGTTGAACAGTAGCAGAAACAGGGGCAACACGAGTGACGCGAGTCTTGCCAAGCAACGGCCAGGAGCACACATCCACGTGGGGAGATTCCTTTTCTTTTCCTTTCATTAGTCATGGCTTGCTGTTACCCTGACAAAAGGAGGAAACAATAGCAGGAGCCACGAGAGAGAGAGAGCCACAAGAGACGCGATCAGCGAGGGGACAAAAAGACCACGCTAACAACGATTGCTGTGTGGTGTGTCGCCGTTGAGCTGACGTGGAAACACTCTCATGACGGTGAATTGAGCGCAACAGATCGGTGAACGTAGTTCTTACGCTCTACCTCGAGAGACACAGATGTTGGTTGTTGGTTGGTTGTTTGTTGGTTTTCGTTTGTTGTTGTTGTTGTTTCATTTCTCTCTTCTTTCTTTGTACTTTCCTTCAAGTCGAAGCGGAAAAAGACAAAAAAAGAAAAGAAAAACATATTGTGTATTATCATGCATCATACGGCGCACTTGAGTGCGTGAGGTGCCGTCTCGGATTTCGTTCACATGGACAGATCTTGCCGAAAGCCAGAAAGCAGACGCAGTGACGCAACCACGCACACAGACACACAAAAGAAAGCGGAGCAAGGGGGAAAGAACGGATTCCTTCTGGTTGCCCGTTACATTTTCTAGTTTTCTTCTCCGTTTCATTTGCATGTGTTTTGTGTTTGAGACGTAGTTCGTCTGTTGCTCCTGCTGTTGTTTTTCTGACGAGTGATTTTTTTGTTATAACATCTAAACGGAAAGATCAAAAAGTGGCGGAAAGAAAAATGGGGCACAAACGGAGAGAGCTGCCAAAAAAAAAAAGAACCAAAAAAAGACGTGAGGCGACAAACACCGGACACAGACGTACATACATCAAGGAAGGGACCAAAGAAAACAAATAGTGTGAAAGAAGAATGGGGCGCACGGCGAGAGGACGCAGTACACTCCGGACACCATCAAAACAGTAGTAGTAGTCATACGAGAGCGGCAAAGACGGAGGCTCATTGGATCAAGTGCAAATCTAGCAAGAAAGGGGACGGCCAACAAAGAAAAAAAGCAACAGGTTCGGAACAAAACCAATGATTCGCCTTCAGTTTTTCCTTTCTCGCTGATTTCGAATTCTTTTCTACATGATTGTCGATAAAAAAAGACCAAAACAGAATGAAGCGGAAGCAAGAACAAGTAGTGAGGGAGAGATAAAAATATTTAAAAACGAAGTAGCGAGAGAGAGAGAGAGCGAGATTGCCTCGAGGTTACACGCGCTGCTGTCGATTATTCAGCTCGGTCATGTGAGTGAGAGGTTCCATCATCGCAGCTGCACCATCACATAGATGGTGATCCTCTTTCCTTTCGTTTTTTGTCTTGTTGTTTGACTACTGACGTCGTGTCTCGCTTACAGCTCCTCCTCCTGCTCCTCTTCGTCGACCACGTTTTCTTCAACACAGTACACGCCAATGCACGCCTGCATCAGCTGCTCAACGGAGCACTGGATGTAGCCACCCCAGCGGCATGCATCACCTTCGATCAGCTGCACCGAGCCAGCGCTGCCCGCCTCTACGGTGTGGCTTTCATCGCTGTCGGCAAACGCAACACGATTCACGAGGCCGACGGAGCTGCCAGGCACGCCGTGCAGCTTATCGGTGTCGTAGGCCACGAGCGTGATGGTGAGCACACCGCCCGGTCCCTCGAGCGCCGCGAGGAACTCCGCCGGGTCCTGGGCGATGGCGGGGTTCGCCGCGAGCACGTCCACCACCAGCAGCGGCAGGTTCAGCGCGGCGAAGGCCTCGGTCGCCATGCCAACAATGTCCTGGCCCAGCTCGGGCCGCAGGATCCAGTCGTGCACACTGAAGGCCGGCAGCGCGTACAAGAAATCCTCGGCGGAAAAGACGTTGTTGTAACGCTTGTATTTGCGACGGTCATCTTCTTCGACCAGCAGCGGGGCGCCACCGAGCAGTGTGGGGCCCTCAATGTTTACCATCATCTCCGTCGCGGCCAGCGCCAGGCACGCACACGCAGACGAGAAGATGGGCTTGAACGGGTGGTGCACGAGCGCGTGGGCCATGTCGTAGCCCTTGGTGTCGACGTAGTACGACTCCTGCTTGTGTTCGCGCGTGATGAGGAGCGTGCCGCGCGCGCGCAGGCTGTCCTCGTCGAAAGCGCATAGGGCGTTATAGAGGATTCCCAGCGGGCAGGAGAAGGTGCGGTAGTACGAGGACGGGTCGCAGTTGAGCAGCACCACGTTGTTCAGCATCGGGTCGTACTGCAGGACCAGCGCGTAGCTGCCACCAGCACGGCTGCCGTTCCAGACGTTGGGGTCATCGCGAATGGTGTCCTTGTCGATCTTGACGAGCATGCGGCACAGGTCGGGCTTGCTAAGGGCATCCTGAATCGCGTCGCGCAGCGTCTCCTCCGTGTGCACGCGGTGCAGGGGGTTCGTCTCCGCATCCGCGGGGGGCGCACTGTGGGTGTTGTAGTCGTAGTGCGTGACGACGGTGGAGAAGGCGTCGTCGGTGGCGTAGTGGGAGTAGTTCTGCAGCACCGCTGCGGCACCGTAGAGGGGCATGTGCGAAGACAGGAAATACGAAATGTGGTAGCCGCTGTAGTTCAAGAAGCGGCCGACGTTGGCGTAGAAGCCGAGGCGATCAACGGAGTCCGCCAGCACCGTGAGTGGGTACGGCTGCGCGGGATACTCGAACCGGGTGTCGACTTCGACCTGCGGCGGCAGGCGGTACTTGGCGCAGCTGAGCGCCTCCTCCTGGAACTCCTTGCACTTGAGGGCCTTGATGGTCTTCTTGTCCTTGGCGGCGACCATGTAGCCGTAGCCCATGGTGGCGTTGTACAGCCGGGCGAGTGGCAGCGACCAGGTCTTGCCGTAGCGGCGCACGTTGACGTCGGCGAGGCGAACCAGGCCACGCTCCTCGTCGAAGCCGATGACGATGGCAAAGTGGGCGGTGGGGTTTTCGGTGATGCGCATGTTCTGCGCCTTGTTCACGTCGAAGCTGATGAGCATGACGCTCTCCGTGCTCATGACAAGCTTCAGGTGCTCCGCGAAGTCCTCTTCGAAGATGTTCGGCATGCCATCGTCTGCGCCACCGCGGCGCGAGGGCAGCACGAGGCCGATGCGCACGTCCTGGTTGACCTGGAGCTGTTGCAGGAAGATGTGGTACCATGCGAAGGCCATGGCCAGCGACGATGCGCTGCTCTCGCCAACGATCATGGACATGGGCAGTCGCAGCTGCTGGACAATCTTGGTCAGCGGAATACCGCGCAGCTTCACATCGCACACGTTCGCCTTGGAGAGCAAGTTGCGTGAGCTCTGCTTACGGCGCGCCGAGTCGGTGAGGAGAAACGTCACGGTGAGGTGATGCAGCATGGCGAGTCCAAGTACGTGCGGGGCGATGCTCATGTGCAGGCCGCTGGTCATGAGGCCGCCGGCGCTGCTGCCGTCCACCACAAAGAGTGGAAAGATCGGCTTCACCTTGGGCGCGAACGTCTCGCTCACCATCACTCGCACAAAGCCGCGACTGAGGCCGGTGTAGACGTCCTGCTTGATCACCGCATCGTAGAGGTTCTGGATGGAGATGGTGTGCTCCTCCATGCCCATGTTCTGCATCACGTGGCGGAAGCGTTCACGGCGGGCCGCGGCAGGTGCCGACAGCTGGTGCTCGTCGTCGTGCGAAGTGTGGCCCGCGGTGTCACGCAGCATGTGCGGCGTGAGGATGGTCACGGTGTGGCGCACGGGGTTGAAGTCGATCAGGATGCCGAAGTTGCCCTTGCCGTTCGGGGAGTACCACATGTTGTCCATGATCGCCTGCACCTCCTCCTCCGAGTCGGCCATGTTGCTACGCAGACGCGCCTCGTTGCTCTCAATGACGTACGGGTCGTAGTTGAAGACGTAGAGGGAGTTGGGCTCGCCAATGTGCTCGACCAGCTCGCGGCGGAACTGTGCGAGGGAGGTGATGGGTGGGTGCTCGCCTGCGGTGTCCATCGGGTCGATGATCTCCTTGTTGAACATGGCCATCTCGCAGTGCACGTGCTGCAGACGGGCGAGCTGCTCCGCAGAGAGGTACTGGCCGGCCTCCTCGTCCTCGTTGAACTCGTCATCGGCGCAGACGCCGTTGTACACCGCGTGGCGGTGAAAGCGCGTGTGGATGTAGTCGTTGAGCAGATCATAGTACTGTGCGAGCGTGATGCCCGGCAGCGCGATGTAGTGCACGCCGAGGTGGTTGGTCCGCAGGATCTTCTCCACCGTCGTCGGGACACCAGTCACGTAGGACAGCACCAGTGCGGCGCACGCCAGCCACGAGCACGGCGCGCCGGGCAGCGACATGGCCTCCATGTCCACGCGGTTGATGGTGCCGACCGAGAAGAGCTCACTCATCCGCGGCACACCGTTGAAGAACATCTCGCGGTCCTTGGAGAGCTCCGCGTTGTGGCGCTTCGTGGCGCGGTCCATGCCATCCACCGCGCGTGCATCGTCGTACTCGCTGTCCGCGGTCTTGGCAGCCGTGCCGCGGCCAACCGCCATCGCAACACCGTCCTCACCCGAGAGACGGCGCTCTTGCGCACCGGGCGCGCCGGCCGCGGCAGCCTCAGACACACCGGGCTTGCCGGCCGGTGCCCTTGGCGGGTCGGACTCCGTCATCTGGATGCCACGACGTCCACGCCCACCCGCGGCCGCGCCGTTCGCCGGCTTCGCGGCGTCCGCCTTGGCAAAGCCCACGCCCTGACGCACGGGCGACCCCACAGGGCCACCACCACCACGCTCACCACCGAAGCCAACGCCCTGACGTGGTGGCGGTGGTGAGGGGCGGTTCACGTTCTTGTCAGCGGCCGGCGGCGCAGCGCGTTCGTCGTTGGAGGAGGAGCCGCTGTCGTCGTCCGAGTCGTCATCAGAGGAGCCGGGCGGGCTGTCCATCATCGCTGGCAGATCAAAGCCGAAGGCACCGCCTGCGACCACCGCAGCGCCGGGCTGTGGGCGTGTGGCCTTGGGCTTCTTCTCCGTTGGCGCAGCGGCAGCCATGATGGGAGCAGCAGCAGCCGCTGGTGCAGGTGGTACAGGGCTGCCTGTGGCTTCAGACTCGAGGGGTCGCAAGTGATGCGGCCGTGGTGCGGTGGAGGAGCCACCGGGCGAGAGGGCTGTGGACACCTTCGGGACGGATCCACTCGTGTTGTTGCTCACCGGTGCCGACGTCGACGCGGTATGCGAGGGCCCCGGCGCGAACACGGGGGACGGCAGGCGTGCGGCAGCCGACGTGGGCGGTGCGATGGACGAGGTGGTGGCAGCCGCGGCAGCTGCAGCAGCGGTGGCGGCGGCGTCCAACTTCTTCAGCTCCGCGTGCATCGCCTCCAGCTTGGCTTCAATGAGCTTGAAGTGCTCCGACGTGACATTCAGCACCTCCTCCTGCTTCTGCATCAACGCGGCGGAGTGGGCGCCACTGACAATCACTCCCGCGCCACCGATCGGGTTGCTCGAGCGTGGGGCGAGAGAAACGTGGGTGCCATGGTAGGGCTGCGATGAGGCGGCGCGCGTGGGGGAGACGAGTCGGTTCTGCGCGTTGGGCAGCGACGCCGTGCTGCGCGCATCGGTGCCGTTGGAACGGCTCAGGTTGAGGCTGTACATGCGCGCAACTGAGCGGAACGCAGTGGGAGGGGGGGAAGGCGGGCTGGGACAGCGAAATGAGGAAAAGAACGAGAAAACGATGGAGAAAAAGGACCCTACAAAGAAAAAGAGAAAAGAAAAAGGATGATAGTACACTGTTCACCACACACGATCACAATGAGGGAGAGAGAGGAAGAGAAGTGGGAAAGTGAAGAGTCATCGGGTGAGCGCTCGGGTATCGTTTCTTTTTTTCGCTGCTTTTCATGGAGGCAACAAGAACAAGAACTGAGGTTACCTCGCGAGGTTACACCTTCGCATTGTGGGGAGGAGACCGTATTGAGCCAAAAAAAAATTGAAGCTGGCAGCAGTTGGTGCTGGACGGCCGAGTGAGCGGTCACACGCGCTTTGATTGTCTCTTCTCTTTTTCACGTTGTTACGGTTCAATATGTTGCCTGTCAGGGACAGAGAGAAATAGAGCAGAAGAAGAGGAAGCGCAACGTGGGTGGGAGCACGCAAGGCAGATCGCGTGTCCATTTCTCTTGCGAGCACTCCGCATCTCCATCGATAAAACGGTATCAGTGTCTGTGTACGTCGAGACAGAACAAGCTCTTTTCACGAGAGAGTAAACTTGCCTGTTGTGGAGAAGCGATACGCGATATAGCAGACGTAGCCGAGCAAAGCCAACGCGTTGAGCGTCAGGGCGAGCTCCTTGACAAAAGATAAGACGCTGCTGACTTGACGGCGACGTGCGGTGCCGGGATCGCCTGACTCGTCCTCCGTCTGTTGGCGATAGAGCTGACGGCAGCGCTCAATCGGCAGGAGGTCGATGTGAACCACGCGATCGTACTCGGACGGGAGCAGCCAGCGCATGCGACGCGGTGGTGACGGAGGTGGCGGAGTCGCGCCCTCCTCGGTTGCGTTCTCCACGTGTGCGTCTGCGGGCACAGCAGCGTCATCGTCCTTCTTGTGTGCAATGATGACGTCGTCAGCTCGAGTGTCTGCACTTGGTGTTGTCTTTGGTCGTTGAGCCGGAGTCGTCGCCTTCTTCTGCTGCGACGACGAGGCTTGTGTTCGCTGAGCCTCCGCCAATGCAGTGAGATCCACTGCGGGTGCCGTTGGGTCGCCTTCCTTTGCCCGTGTCTGCGGGTCTGTCGCTGGACGCTGATACACGAGGAGGTCGCCATCGGCCTTCACCCCGTTAAAGTCGTAAAACCCGTGCACGACACGCTGGAGCGTGAAGCCACGCTTGGTGTAGTACGCCCTCAGGTGCGGCTCATTCGTGTTGCAGTTGAGCCACACCTCGTTCACGCCGTGCTGGAGAACAGGGTTCAGCTCGGACTCCAGCGCGGCCATCTCCGCCCGCGCGCGGTCCGCAAAGCTCTGGTTCTGCACCCAGTTGATGCCGTTCTTGGCGAACAGCCGCGCCTCAGTGACCTGCGCCTCGCTCAGGTGGTGCTTCTCGCGGAGGATGCGGCGCGCGCAGCGGTCCTCGTAGAGGTTGTACAGGGGCGGACAGAGCTGCAGCGCGAATTGATAGAGACCCGGCAGGGCGGTGGGGCTGGGTTGGTCAGAGATCGATGGCATCATCCCGCAGTCACGGGCAATTCGATCCAGCTCCTGGCGATCGCGCTCCGCCTGGAGCTGTGCTTTGAGGGTATCAAAGTCCTTCTCAACGTGGAAAAGGTCAGGACGTGTGCGACGCAGCAGTGACAGCATCCCCTGCTTTGTGTAGTGAAGAAAGTAGGAGGCGCGGACGGGGAGCTGCGTCGTCACGTAGCGCAGGAAATGCTCCAGCATGAGTGTGCCCACACCGTGTCGCCGCACGTGCTCATCCACGGCAAAGCTGCCAAGGTAACCAGTGGGGTTGGTGAGGATCGCGAACTGAGGTTTGCGGGGTCGCGGTGGCGGGGACGAGGAAGAAGAAGGAGGGGAAGATGTTGACGCCGTAGAAGCAGCCGCAGGGGTCTCGCTGGCCTGCGGCTGTGGGGGTGGTGCCTGGCGAGCGTACCCCAGTGACCCAATCGCAAAGCCAATCAACACTGTGTACGCGTCCTCCTCATCAACGCCTGTCTCTTCTTTCTCCAGCAGCGGGGCTGTTGTTGCGCCTGGGGTTGTCGCGGCTGTCCCTTTGGCCTTGGCCTCCTTTTCGGCGCGTTGTTTGGCGATGTACTCGAGCTGAAGCAGCAGCTCCGAAATGTCGCTTTTGCGCTTCATATCGGCTTCGATCTGGTCCGGCGTGTTGCCCTCAAAGGGAGGCATGGGTGGCCGACTGTACTCCACCCTCTCCGTCACGGTCAGCTTGGACAGGATGGCGTTCTCCGCCTCCTCCGTCACAGGAGTACTGATCGCATCCTTGTACGCACGACGGTACGCGCGTGATGCGGTCGTGTACGCCCTTGGCGTCGTGTAGAGGCACAAACTGATGAAGCCGTTCTCCTCCGCGCTCGCGAAGAGGTCGATGTAGAACTTGTCGTCGTACTTGGCGGCGAAGTTGCGCTCGTGCATGTCCCACATGCTGCGCTGCTGGGCAGACTCGATGCCCCAGCGCAGCTCAACGGGCAGCGTCGTGGTGGGTGGATGGGCAGACGGTGGCGTCGACGAGGAGGAGGAGCTCGTGCTCGGCAACGGCGCCATCTCTAGCGACGTCCGCTGTGGTGGAGGGACGGGATTCACAAGCATGCCGACGCGTTGATTGATTGATTGAGTGTTTTCTGTGTGTACCAGTATTGGGGAGGAGAAACGAGTAGGCGTGGGTGGTATTGGCTTTGTTGTGAGTGGTGTGAGTGCGTGCGAGTGGCAGGACAGTATTGGATTGATTCATATTCGCCACAAGTAAGACTAAGAGTGGGCCATTCAGCCGGCCCCATCGGTCTGATCAAAGTGTCGTGCATTCGGACAGACGCTTCCAGTCATGTGTGTGTATGATTCACTATTGTGTCCAATAGCTGACAAGAGACACCGAACGTTTTACGACGGGGCACAAGTCGGTATCTGCTTGTCGAAGCCAACACGTGTGAACACACTTCTACTATGTCGTTGGTTCTTGTTGTTTTTACGACCAATTCAAAGGGAGTGAGAGTTACCAAAAAAACGGAATCAGAAGAAAAAAGAGTGAAATGGGGAGAAAAGAAAGAACAAGACACTTCGCCTCGTCTGCTCCCGTCATTCCGCAGACTTTTCGGGATGTGAATGATCTATTACCGAAGAGGTTTGTTTGTTGTTGTTGTTGTTGTTTTTTGTGTGTGTGTTTTGTTGTTGGTGTTGCTCTGCGTAAGGATTGTTGATCAACGACAGGTGGCAGCCTTCGCACTTCGGCATGCATTTATGTGTGTAGTCCGTCTGGGAGACGAAGCTGGACGTGTCTGGTGAAGTCAGCGCGTGAGATGCGAATCCACTTTGCGGGATACAAATCACGACGATCGACTTTGAAGAAGCACACGGGTCTTCTCCCACCCTCGTACACGCACACTCGGGACAAGAAAGAAAAAGAAACAGGAAAAAACGTGAAAAGAGAAGGAGTGCTTTCGCCGCCGGAAAAACACGGGAACACAAATGTACAACAAAAAATTGCTGGACGGAAGGAAACGAAGTGGGAAATGAACAAAACGAAGAAATCCGATACCTCAAAGGAAAAAAATCGCATGGCAGCCAGCCGGTCAGTCAGTCAGTCGCACGCAAATCGAAACTGAGCTGCATGCCAATGACGTGGAAGACAAAATATAACGCACAAAGCGCACACAGAGAGAGAGAGAGACACGAACACAGCGCTTTCTCTGTGATCATCATCAACGCCAAAGATGAAAAAAGAAGAAAAACAAGCTGACGCCGCACAACTCACGGCACATCCCACCTCGGGAAGGCAACGAGACACAAAGAAAGAAAACACGCACTGGAGGTAAAAAAAAACGCCTTTTCACTGTGAGTGGGTTTTTTGCAGTTGCTGTTGTTGTTGTTTTTCGTCTTAGTTGGTGATGACCATGTTGTTGTTGTTCGCGTAGCGCGTCTTGGCGTACAGGTTGAAGTACTCGATCAGGAAGAAGCACGCAACGGTGTGAGAGCCGCAGCGGCCAAAGTACGGCCAGAATGCACTGTACATCTTGCCAATGCCCTGCTCACGCGACACACGGGCGATGCACTGCAGCGTGCCCGTGTACTTCTTCTCCGCACCAGGAGGCAGCTTCGCCTGCGCGGACAGGTACACACGCGCCACCTCGACTGGCATCGTGATCATACTGTAGAAGAACGCGGTGAACACACTCGCGACGTTGACAAGGAGCACGTCGTTGTACCCCTTGCTGTTCGTGCGGTTCCACCCGCGCAGCATGGTGAGCGTCTGGTCGTGCACGGACACCTGCGACACACCCACCAGCGCCGCGCGGGAGGCGAGCGCGCCAATACCACGCCAGAAACCCTTGATGCCGCTGTTGCCGTAGATGTTGCGGGCGGCACCGAAGAGGGACATCTTGTTCGCGCCCTTGTTGGTCGTCTGCAGCACCAGGCACACCTCGACTGGGGAGGACAGGCACGACGCGAGCGCACCAGCCGTGCCGCCGGCGATGGCGCGATCCATAAGAGTCGCGCTGGACGGCTTCGCGTCAGGGCGAAGACCGGCGGAGTGCTCCACCTGGAGAAGACCATCGCGGATGATCGGGTAGAAGCCGAGGCGGCAGGTGGCGTAGACGACCTGGCGCGCCATGCCGGTGATGAGGCCGGTAAAGGGACCACGGTGGATCGTCTCCTTGAGCGACTGCATCTGAGACACGCCGGGGCCAGCCGTCATGACCGTGTTCTTCCACATCTCGAACGGATGCGCGAAGATCCAGGCGATGACACCGGAGCAGCACGAGATCAGCAGCGTCTGCCAGCGCGGGATGACGACATCCTCGATGCGGACGGGGGTGCGCGCCACAACACCCACCTGGGGCGACTTGGCATCCGTGCTGGGCATGATGGATGGATTGCTTGGAGGAGGTTGAGGGATAGTGTTTGTTGTTGTTGTTGTTTTGTGTGTGGGCTCACCTACTTGACGCGTGAGTAGAACTAAGTGCTAGCGTGTGTGTTTGCTACTTGTGATGCTTGCTGATGATGATTTTTTGATGATGATTTCTTGGTGGCTTTTTTACTTCAACTTGTTTCGACGGCGACCGGCTAAACGACTGTGGGCAAGAGGGCAGTCACAGGGGGAGGGAGGGAGGGAGCAAGGTAGATGAATGACGAGAGGAGAGGGACGGCGGGAGAGGCGGGTAGTCAGTCGTGGGCCCGAGCCGAAACACACAACACAACACAGAATACTTGTAGAAGAGTCGGGCACTGCTTCACGCAGCACCCTGCCCTTCTTTTTCTCTTCGTTCTTTGCTGTTGTTTTTCGCAACTTACGGAGGAAACGCGTCCCATTCGGTGTGCTCACCGCACGTGCCCGTGTGCTGCAGTGCGAACTGCACTCAAGCACGGAAAGAAGCAACCGACTCTTTCCTTTTTCTTTTACTGAGCGCGATCAGTCGCGTCATGTGAGTGGATGGTATCGCTGCTGCTTTTTTTTTGTTCTCTGTAGGTTTCTCTTTGGGGGTAGAAGTCTATCTGAATGAAAAAAGTCAAGCAGAGGGGATGACGCTCTCAAGCGAGAGGTTCATGCAATCTCTCTCTCTGTGACGGTCTATCTATTCGTTCACGGTGCGTTTCATGAGCACACACACAAGCCAACAGGGATTGTTGTTGTTGTTTTTCTTTCCGTTGACCTCCGTCAGTGCTCTTGGGGCGAGGGAGGGACACGCATGAGCAGCGCCTTCTTCTTGAGCGCATCGCGCCAATGATCAGAGAGTCTCGTGGCGGTGCGCCCCTCCTGCCAAATGCTGCGGTACTCCTGAAAGATCCGTAGAAAGGCGCGCGATGTCTGGCCAAAGCGTGCGACGCCATTGATGATCGTGGTGTCCTCCTCCTCCGTGAAGTGAACGCGGCGCTGCACGCCATCCGTGGACGACGATGACGACGCCAGCGGTGCGGCTGCCGCTGCAGCGCTCTCGGCGTTCCTGACGACGGTACCCAGCGTGGAGGACGTGGAAGTTGGATTCACGATGGCCTCGCGTCGCAGCCGGGCCGCCTCCACGGCGACCTCATCTTCATACTCGTCAAAGGCGCGGATGGCAAAGGCGACGCGGGCCGCCTCCTCATGCCCGGTCACATCCGTCCTAGCTGTTGTTGTCGTCGTCGCTGTCGTAGCAGTGGTTCTTGTAGGGTGTCCTGCGCTGTGCTGTACACGAGCGGTCGCGGTCGCGGACAACGACAATGACGGTGGAGCGGCAGCACCAACGCCAGCAGTCACGTTGGCGGTGGTGGGCACGGGCACACGCGCTGGTGCCGATCCTGTCGCAACACTCGGGCGTCCGGACGTCATGAGCACCTCCAGAACCGTCCGGTCCTCGTCATCATCGTCATCGGTCTCGTCATCGGTCTCATCGTCGATACTGACAGGGACTGTCTGATCATCTGCATCCGTTTGCTTGGCAGTCGATTCAGCTTCGTGGCTCCCTTCGCGTTTGACAGCCGCGCGCTGTCTCACCTCATCCTTCTGCGCATCCTCCTCTTCTGCGTGTGCGTCGTCGTCGTGAGCTAAGAAATCTCCCACCTCCACGAAGGAGGGCAGGACGCGGGTGGAGCCTGGCAGCGGGGCGATCCCCTTGAGCACCTCGAGTGCATCTGTTGACGTGTACGGGGACGTGGCCGCGTCCATGAGCTGGCGCTGGGCATCCGACGCTGTGGCAGAGCTGGATGTGGTGACGCGGTCCGCCGACACATCCTCAGCAGCGGCGGCGGCGGTGATGGCGGCGGTGCCGGCCGCGCTCTTGGAAGTAGTCGGTCCGGTTGCTAGGTCTGAGGCGGAGGAGGGCAATGGGAGTACTGGCTCTGGGCTGCGTGCCCGCTTCCGTGGCGTGGCAGCGGCGGTGGCAGCGGCGGCGTTGGTGTTGTGCGCTGTTGTCGGCGGCGGCATCGTCGTTGTCAGCACCGGTGGTTGCTGCGGCTGTGGCTGCGAGGTGGTGCCGAGGGGGTTCACGTAGACAAGATCTCGCACCTGCTCCAGCAGCGTCGCGCAGACAGACACGAGGTCAACGGTGCGGCCGTCGGTGAGCTCCGTGCAGCCGGTGCCGCCGGTGCCGCCGTCCGCTGTGGACCCCGTCTGTGGTGTTGCCCCGGTCGGCTGTTCGAGAAGATGCACGAGGCTGCGCAGCAGGGCAATCCCGCTCCCTTCGTGCTCCGGGTTCGGTGGCGAGCCCGCTGTGGTTGGCGCGGCGCGGAGGCAGTAGTGCAGCAGCTGGTACAGCTCGGGCAAGCCCAGGGCAGGGGCAGCCGACGAT
Source organism: Wallacemonas sp. MBr04 (assembly GCA_030849635.1). NCBI lineage: Eukaryota > Euglenozoa > Kinetoplastea > Trypanosomatida > Trypanosomatidae > Wallacemonas > Wallacemonas sp. MBr04. Next base: position 100,379 of record JASANR010001581.1, read on the forward strand.
GACGGCGACGCAAGGGAGCCGGCGGGACTCGCCCCACTGGTCGTCGTGGTGGTGGTCGTCGTTGATGTTAAATGCGGTGAGCTGGCAGTTGTGGCAGCACTCGCAGCGCCAGTGGCGGCGGCAGGGCTTCTGCCGGACGAGGATGCCGTGGGAGCCGGAGTGCCAGCGATGAGCTCCAGCGTGTCCTCCTGCTCGTGCGATCGGCGCCAGTGCATTGGGTGGCTGTCGGTGGTGCCGTCCGATGCGATCGACTCCAGAACAAGTGAAAGAGGCTGCGTCGCGGGCATGTACGAGCCCGTGACGGCGCTTGGGTGTGGCTCAGCAGCGAGGGATGCGGAGGCAGTCATCGCAGGCGCCGTGGGTGCGGCTGGCGATGGGCCAAACGAGGCGGACAGCACCGCCGCGGCAAGACCTGCCGGGTAGGTGCACGTAAGCCAGAAGAGCGGGTTCTCATGAACGTGTGGGAGGGCGACAATGGCCAGCACTGACTCGACATTGCCTTGCTGAATGCGGCCGAGCAGGATGCCGTGCAGAACATCAAAGTAGTGGGTGTCCGTCTGTGCCATGTTGAATGCGCGGTATCTTTTTGTTTTCTTATATATGAGTGAGGAAAAGGGTAGGTAGAAATCACCAATGTTGCAACTGCGGTGCACTCTATGACGTGTAGCTCAGAACAATCACGTTCTGCCCAAAGTGGTGCGCATTCAGTGGGAACAGGCAACAGAGAAAGGAGAGAGCAGAGAGGAGGAGGAGAGGCACAGCAATAGAGAAGGTGTGGATGTCGGTGTGGAGCGGAGGAGGAGGCGGTGCTAGCATGCCCACCGGAAAGAAAACGGTTTACCACTAGACATGCGTGCCGACGGTTGAACCGCTACGCCAGTGCAACATGGCCTTTCACACGCATCCGACTTGATGTGTGCGTTCGTGAGAGGGACGTGGTTGAGTAGAGTCAACAAGAGCACAGGCACACAGCAAAGGGTGTTGTCAAGACGCTGTTTGACTCGTACGGTAACGGCCACGTCAGCATGAAAACCGACTCTCAGAAGCTGCTTCATATTTGCTAGTTTGGTTTGGTTTTTAAGACCTGTGGGAAGCGCAAACAAAAAAAACTATTACAAGCGAGAGGAAAGACTGAGCGCAAGGAAGAGAAAAAGGAAACGCACGTCTGATGGGCGACCATTTCCTCCTTTCTCTCTTTCCTTTTTTTTTTGTGAGCGTGTAGTTCTCTCGCATCACATCATATCATACATGTGTGTTGGAACAATAAACGAAGCATGTGCGTTCCGTTCTGCAGAAAGCCCGCAATTTACTCAATCGCAAAGATGTGCTTGTTGCTGAGCGGCAGCGTCTTCATCTTCTCCAGGGCCTGCAGCTCAAGTGACTCCTGCTGCTTGGCGAGCTCAGCCTTCCTCCTTGTCTTGGCGGCTTCACGGGCCGCCGCCTCCTCGGCCATGGCCAGCTCCTCCGACTCGGCAGCAGCGATGGCGTCGAGCTGCTCCTGAACCATCTGACGCCACGCGTCTTGCCGCGCGAGCAGGGCCGCCTCTTCGGCCTGTGCTGCCTCAGCCCGCACGTCGCGCTTCGTGATGAACGGGATCTCCTCCTCCGGCTGGGCCGCGGGCTCGTCCTCTGGCTGCTCTCCTTTCACTGTCGTCGTCGTCGTTGTCGCGGGTTGGGTGGCGGGAAGAGCCGCACCACCATCCGCGCTGACTGGTGCGGGTGTGGGGTCCTCACCACCTCCTGCCATAGCCTGGGCAGCGGTCTCGCGAGCACGCCGCGCCGCCATCACCTTGGCCATCGCAGCCTGCGCGCGTTCATTGTCGGAGATGTGTGCCGTCACGGGGTCAGACGTGGCGGAGGAGGGAGCCAGTGCTGGTGCCGGTTCAGTGAGTGGTGCAGTGGGTGGCTGAGCCGAAGCGTCGCCCACTTCCGTTTCGGCAGTCGTCGCGTGAACGGCTTCAGGTGCATCTGGTGTCTGAGGTGGTTCAGGTGCTGGCTCAGCAGACTCCACGGTGGCCTCCTGCTTTTCCTCCGGACGCAGTGGGGTGGCCACCGCGCGCTGAACCACCTCCTGCCTCAGCGCGCTCGCTTCCTCTGACAGGGGCGGTGGCACAACAGCCAGCACCAGCGTCAGCACCCCCGAGTGGCGCTCAAACTTGGCGCTCACAGGTGTCGTCTGCACCGTGAACGGCAGCACAATGAGGCCGTCGTAGCGATCCTGCTGCGCGGTCTTGTGCAGCGCAATCGCAGTGCCGTCCTCGGTGATGTCGACGTCGAGAGCAGCGGCCCTCTGCACGCCTGCAAAGGTCATCTTGACGACCAGCTCCTGAGGCACACCAACGCGGCGGTCCACCACCTTCCACTGCCAGGCCTCCGTCAGATCGAGCTGGCCACGGTGGGCGATGCTGTGCGGAGGCAGCGTCGTCGCTGGCGCTGGCTGTGTCGTCGTGGTTGCGGTGGCGGGAGGTGCGGGTTTCGTGGAGGCAGCGGCGGTTGGCGCGGCGCGGCGCGTCGTGCTTGCTGCGCTGGTGGATTCTGGCTTCTGTGGGTGTGTCAGGACGGGCAAGTCAGGCTGGGCCGCAAAGGGTGACCGTCCGCCTTGTGTGCGCACCGTTTGGTTCTGTGGCTGCCCAATGGACTGCACACGGCTGGGCAGGCGCGTGAACTCGAACCCGTTGCTTTCCTTGTAGCCGCCGTTGATGTGCTCCACCGCGATCTCAACCAGGAAGCAGAGGAAACGTGCGCTGCGGTCCACCAGGGCGAGCGTGTCGGGGTGGAAGACGGCGTCGTACACGAAGCAGACCGCATCCCCGTCCGTCTTGTCAGTCTTCTCCTTGTCCTGCGCTGTGTCCTCAGTCGGCGAAGACGATGACGACGACGACGAGGCCGCGGTGGATGCCGGCAACGGACGGAAGAACTCCACGCGCTTCTGTGAAACCGACACGGGTACGTGCCAGTGACTCCCCATGCGATCGCCCGTGGTCTCCTCGTGGCAGGCCTCCACCTTTTCGCTCGCACAGATGTTCACAAACGCGCGGGCAGACTCGCAGCGCCGCTTGTTCTCCGCTGTGGTGCGCGCGAGACCGAGTTTTTGGCGCTCTTCGCTGCTGAGGATCGTCGTCGTCGGCTTCAACAGCTCCACGACGAACTGTGGACGCGGAAAGATGAACTCGAAGCTGAAGTCGCCGCCCTCACGCGCTTCCCGCTCCGCCTGCTCCAAGTACGCCTCCTCCTCACGTCGTGTCTCGGGGTCCTCCAGGGCGTGCATGTACTCGCGCAGCAGATCCATGAAGACAGGGTCCTTCATGCGCTCCTCGATCGTCTTGAGCTCCTCGGGTGTGGCCTGGAAGTCCCCTCCCTTTTTGGAGAGATCAACCGACTGCAACGGTGTGGAAGATGCCATGATGCGTTGACTCACGGTTGTTGTTTTGTTTTTGTTTTTTGGATGAGGTGTCACCTGCTGGCGGCGATGTGGGGCAAATCGAGAGAGGAGGAGAAACGTGGATGAGGTCGTTGATGAAAAGTGGTGGTGGAAGGGGGAGAGAAGAAAACCAAAAAAGAAACGTGCAGGCGCAAATGTGCAAGTGACTCGGCAAAGTGCACTTGCCAGTTGCTCACCTTGACCAAGCTCTTGTGAGGGATGTAGAAAGAGAGGCAGGTCGCATCGATCCATTCTCCCTCCCTGTCTCTCAGTATCACTGTTTACGTATCGCGTTGCATGCCGCTGTGGACGTCGCCGCAAGCCGCAGAATGAGCTGCACAGGTTGCTGGCGTTTCTATTCATCACTCCGATGTTGTTGTTGTTGTTTTTGTGTGTGTGTGTGTTTTTGTAGGATCTCGCCATTGTGGGTCTGCAGGCGCGCCGTAGTCTAATTGGTAGGGGTGTGAGAAGAAAAAAAGAGAAGAAAGGGTCATGGTACTGCACATCATGTTGTGAGTCAGAGTGTACAAAAAGACTCATCCGCTTCCACCTCAGCAGGAGGGAGAAAGGTCAAATAAAAGGAAAAACGCAATCCAAGACAGTGGATGGAACACGATGACGTGCGACCGGCTCGAAAACAATTCACGTGTGATATTTCACTGCTGTGAAAGAAAAAAAAGAAGACAAGAAAGCGTTGAGAGGGCAGTGAGCTCAACAAAGCAGGTGCCCGCTCATTCAGCAGAGAACTGCACAATTCTCACCCTTCTACCACCCCTCTCGTACCTCATCGTCATCAGCCTCACGCAGGTGGTGGTCGGAGTTCGCCACAGGTGGGTGCGAGTCATTGGGCTCGTACAGTACCTCTTCGTGAGAGGCGCTGGCGGCGCTCGTGTGGGTTCGCTTCGCCTGGTGCCGCCGTGACGTCGCCGCCTTGGACTTGCGTTTCGTCTTCCTCTTCTTCTTCTTCGCCGAGGACGACGACGCGGCGTGCGTGTCGAGGCGACTCGTGCCGTTAATGGCCGGCGTGAAGGTGCAGTCCTGCGGCGGCATGTGTTCCCTGGCGAGGTTCTGCTGCATGGCGCGCAGCATTGGTTGCGTGTAGAGGCGATCCACCTGGCGCTCCTGCTGTGGCGCGGTCAGACGGCGTTGCGAGCGATCCTCGGCTGCGGTCTGCTCCCAGTAGCTGCGCCAGGCGGCCTGCGCGTACATGTCGTTCAAGAAGTCGTCGTGCAGGTCGGCACCGCGCGGTCGCCGCGAGCTGGGCCGCGCATGAGCAGAAGCAGAAGCAGGTACACGCCGAGGTGCCTGCCGCGTCGAGCCCGCTGTGGCGGGACGCGAGGGCCGCGGCATGGGCGGTCGCGTGGGCACGGCCGAAGTGCGACTGTAGCTCGACGACGCCGGACGAACGCGGGAGCCGGATCGGCTCGTCTCGACGGCCGGCGGCGCGACGGGTGTGATGTAGTAGCGCAGCACCTGCTCCTGCGGCGGTGGCAGCGCAGCCGTCCTTGCCGATCGCGACGCGCCGGCACTGGTCGGGCGACGTGGTGGGTGTGGGCGTCGTGGGGGCAGCGATGGGGCCGCCTCGTAGGCGAGTGTGTACGAGGACGTCACGCCGGTGAGCGGATCCTGCGCACAGAGCACAGCCATGGGAGGTAGCGTGGCTCGCGAGGCGTCCGTGGGAGGGGGGGCACTGGCAGAGGAGTTGTCGGGAGCCGATGCGATCGTCGTCGTCGTCGTTGCCGTCGCGGTGGCCGTTGGTGGTGGTGGTGTCGGGACGGCATAGGCGAGTACTGGGATCGCGCGCACAGGGGCGGGGATGGGCGATGTGCCGGAGAGCGGACCCACCACGCGGATCGGCGAGTGGCGATGCGAAACAGTCGTGGTAGGCCGCGGCTGACGGCGGCGCCGTGCGCGGTGTGAGCGTGCGCGGCGATGAGCACGGCGCGGCACAGCGAACAGCGTGCCCGCTGTCGTGGTGTTGTTGTTCGCGGCGGGCAGGTAGGGATCGAAGTTGGAGGACACTTCCGGATGACCGTGCGTTGGTGCCACTGGCAGCGGCGAGGCGACGGCGGCGCGGGCGTCCACCCAGCTATTCTGCGCGAGGTCCTCACCCGCCCACGCCCCGTCTGCACCAGTCGCGTAGCCGGCCGCCGCATTGGTGGAGGCGAGGTACCGATGCGGATCGAGGTTGGCACGCAGGAGCTGGCGAATGAGCTGGACACTCCACTGCCGACTCCGCTCAGTCGCGATGGCTTCGAGGTTGTACAGCAGCGGGTCCGTCATGGCGGAGGACTCGCACGCCGCTGGGGCGGCACCGGCTCGACGCGCTGCCTCCACGGTCTCGCGCAGCACGGAGGCACTCGGGCGACGTGGGTGGTGTGGCTGTGAAGGGCGACGTGGTGGGGCCTGTGGAGACCTCGACGCGGTGCCCGCTGCACTGGTGTGCCCCTCCGTCTGCTGTGCCGACGAGCCAGAGGAGGAGCGACGGGCCTCCTGCTGCTCGTGCGCCTGTCGGGCGAGGCGCAGCTTACCGGTGGTGCTGTTCGTCACCGGCGTTGCCAGGTCGTCCGCGACACGTGCGATCGGCGTGACCTCCCCCAGCGAGGACGGGGTGTTGTTCCCTGCACCCACCTCATCGCGATCACCCGCACGAGACGAGTGTGACGACGTGGACGTGGTGCGAGACGACGAACGCGAGGAAGTGGAAGAGTGATCATCCTCCTCATCATCATCATAATCCTCGTCTTCATCATCATGACGGCGCGGCTGCGTGTGGTCATGATGGTGGTGGTGGGGGCGGTAGTGGCGGTCGTGGTGATCGTGCGCATTGGCCGTGTTGCGAGATCGCTTCAGGCGCCTCACACGGCGTCGTACAAGCCTTACCTTGGCGACCTCATCCAGTGGATCGGGGTGCTCCTGCCTGTAGCGCGTCACCTCGATGGGGGTGAAGTCATCCTCATCCTCATCCTCCTCCTGCTTTGCCTTGTGGGCAGACTTTGGTCGTGGCCTGTTGTAGCGGTGCTGATGCTGTGCGTCCGCGATGACGTGAACCTCGCTATCGGACGCTTCACTGTTGCTCTCGCTCTCGCTCTCGTCCGATGGCGATCTGGACGATGACGATTCGGAGGATGTGTAGACGGAAGACGAACGCGATGAGTCCTGCGGGGTGTGTGCGGGCTTTCGTGAACCGCGCGTGGTGGCCTCAATCTGTGAGGAGTACTCCGGAGGCGGTGGTGCCTGCGCGTCACGCTCTTGCAGCACGGCGACGGCAGCCGCGGCCGCCGCAGCGGTGGCGATCTGGTCACGTGCCTCCACCTGTTGGAGGAGGGCGGCGGCCATGGCCTCGTTGGACCGTTGCTGATCCGCAAAGAGTTGATGGAGGTCGCGAATGGCGTCACGCAGCTCCTTCACGGCCTCGGTGCTCTCTGCCGCTTGGGGGGTGGGGACTGCGGGTGCAGCGGCCGGAGGCGGCGCAGAGAACTTCTCAGACGGAAGTAAGAGAGATTCCTCATCGAGCTCTTCTTCTTCCATCTCTTCCTCTTCCTCCTCCTCTTCTTCCTCTTCCTCCTCTTCCTCTTCCTCTTCCTCTTCCTCCTCTTCCTCCTCTTCCTCCTCAGCCCCTTCATCGGAGGCACTGACCTTGTCAAAGGCAGGCTGGACACCTCCAAGCACGGGGACTGCCTCCGAGTCCACTGTGAGGATCAGGCGGTGCTGCTGTGGCTGGGCGGTGGCTGCTGGCGGGGTCTTGTGGCCAACGCTGCCGTGGCTTCCGGGGAGAGACGGTGGGTGGTGCACCACTGCCGTCTCGGGTGGAAACGCCTCATCAACGTCACGCGCATTCAAGGCCGTCGACTGCGGAAACGCGGACGCCGCAGCTGGAGCCGTGGTGACGGCGGGAGCATCCTGGTCCTCCTCAGTGACTCGTGTGCGATCGGTCGGAGGCGGTGGCAGCGCATGATTACTGTCGTCCTGATCATCGTGCGCACTCTCACTCTCCTCTTTGTTTTCCTCGGACGCGCTTTGACTGAACGCAGTGTCATCGTCTTCTGATTTGGGGTTCGCTTCGCGGGCGGCAAGGGACGCTGAAGAGGGCAGACCGGGGACAGCCTCAGGATGTCGCTGTTCACGACCAGGCACTGCTTCTGGTGCTGTCTCCCCCTCTTCCTCCTCTTCCTCTTCGGCAACAAAGTCGAAGTCCTCTGATGTTTTTGATTCAGACCATCGCTTCGGCTTCGGAACGTGGGTGGTCTCTGGCTGTGGTGGGTGCGTCATCTGTGGTGGAGGTACAGAAGCCTCTTTGGCCTTCTCCTTGTCGCTGGTACTCAGGGAGATGGTCTCGGCAGGTGGTACGGCAATAACAGCCGGTGGCGGTGGTGAGGCGCGCTTGTTCACCAGCAGCGACATCGTCAGCGGAAAGTCGTACTCGGCGAAGCAGGCGTCAATCGTGTCCGCAGTCAACGTGGGGGCGTGGCGGATCACAGCAGCGGCGTGCAGGCTGCCCAGCACAAAGTCCGTCTCCAGGATGTCCGCTGGCGTCACGCCGCACGCCTCCGTCACATCCAGGCGAAACGCCTTGCGCAGGGTCTCTGGCTTGTGCGCCACCACAGCCGTCCAGTCACCGTCGAACACCTTCGTGTGCGTGCTGATCACAGTGGACGTCGAGGCTGCAGCAGCAGCAGCAGCAGGTACCGCCTCTTTCACGGCACTCATTTCGTCTCCGCTCACGGGCACAGCCTCCATGTCGCGCTCCTCATCCACGACCACATCAGCAGCCTCCGGTACGTCAGGGACCTCTGGGGGTGTGACGCCCACAGCGGCTGCTTCTGCCGTCGGCTCGGGTGCCACGTTGTTGACATTGGTGGTCGTGGGAGCCGCTTCCTCTTCGTCCTCTGGCTTTGCCTGTTCCGCTGTCTCTGTGTTTTGCGAACCGCTTGCCGTTGACGTCTGCTGCGAGGTCGTGGTGGTGGTGCTGTGCTCTTCGTCTGGGCCGGCGTAGTCCATCACTTGCCGGTCCAGCTCGGGTAGCGGGCTTTGATCGACGCTGGTCACGTTCACACGCATCGCCTCCTTCTCTGTCGTGACGTTGAGCGGCACCTCGGCCGTCGTGTCCGGCGCGTCGTCTGGTGCGGCGGCGTTCTTGGCGGGTTCCGCTGCCCCATGATCGTGCTGACGCGGTGTGGTGCCGTGACTCGTCGGCGGCTGCACTGTGAGCGAGTCGAAGCCCACTGACGTGCCCGCATCGCTCTGTGCGGGCGCGGATTTCCTTGACCCGTCCGGGGACAGCGGGGCAACGGATGCCACGGCGGCGATGTCAGCCGCGGGCAGGCCAACCGCCTGGCTCGTCTCCGCCTTGTCTCCTGATACAGCCGCCTCCGAGACGAACGTGTGAAGCGGGGAGGTCGCCTTCTCCGTGAGCGCGGCGCTGAAGCCCACGTCTGAGGTGGGCTCAGCTGGATTGGCCTCCACCGCCACGAGCGGCGTTGTAGGAGGACCCACCCTGACCGAGACCGTGATAGTGGGCAGCGTGGTATCTGCGTGAGACGGCTGTGCGTCAGCGTCCGCGGGCACTTCTGGATGGTTGACCTGTGCAGCAGGCACGTCATGAGGTAGTGACGGGACAGCCTCCGTGTTCGTGGCTGGAGGTGGCGGTGGTGGTGGTGGTGGTGAGGCGCGCTTGTTCACCAGCAGCGACATCGTCAGCGGAAAGTCGTACTCGGCGAAGCAGGCGTCAATCGTGTCCGCAGTCAACGTGGGGGCGTGGCGGATCACAGCAGCGGCGTGCAGGCTGCCCAGCACAAAGTCCGTCTCCAGGATGTCCGCTGGCGTCACGCCGCACGCCTCCGTCACATCCAGGCGAAACGCCTTGCGCAGGGTCTCTGGCTTGTGCGCCACCACAGCCGTCCAGTCACCGTCGAACACCTTCGTGTGCGTGCTGATCACAGTGGACGTCGAGGCTTCAGCAGCAGCAGCAGCAGCAGGTACCGCCTCTTTCACTGCACTCACTTCGTCTCCGCTCACGGGCACAGCCTCCATGTCGCGCTCCTCATCCACGACCACATCAGCAGCCTCCGGCACGTCAGGGACTTCTGGAGGTGTGACGCCCACAGCGGCTGCTTCTGCTGCCGTCTCCGTCGGCTCTGTCGGCTCGGGTGCTACGTTGTTGACATTGGTGGTCGTGGGAGCCGCTTCCTCTTCGTCCTCTGGCTTTGCCTGTTCCGCTGCTTCCACGCTTGCCACACCATTGCCTTCATCCTCCGCATCACCCGCATCATCGTGGACAGACCAAGTGGGGTTCGGCACCGCGGTGAGCTCCGTCGCCTGTTCACCAGGTGGATTCACTGGCCTCACGATCCACGGCGCATCGGTGTAGTCACTGACGTAGCTGATGTCCGTCGACTCCACAACGAACCCAGACCGGAGCGTTGGCAGCGTCTGTGCAACCGTGGGGGCTGATACCTGTGCGGGTGTCTCAGACGACGCCGCTGCCTTGGAGGCGTCCTTTGCCGGCGCCGCGTTCAGACCAGACCGTGCGTCGCTCGTCGGGAGTGCCTTGGCTTCGCTGCCTGATGGACTAACAGCAGTCGCCAGGTGGCCTTTGTTCAACGTGCCGTCTCCCTCAGCCACGTTGTCACCGGGCATCGCTTCGGGCACGGCTGTGTCCGTGGCGGCGCGACGCCCTGGCAGCTCAAGCGCTGAGCACGCAAAGGTGTTGCTGGTTGTGGAGTAGTAGCCCATGGGGCTGCCAGACGGTATCCCCGTCGCGAACGTCTCCTCGGGTTTTCCGACGGGCGACGACGTGCCGGTGGTCGGGCGCGGAGGCACGTGCCCAGCAGCTGACAGTGGAGGGACAGGACGCTGCGTGTCTGTGTGTGGGTGCGGCGTGGTGTCACTGTCGCTCATGCGAGAGCCGGTGCTGTAGCCACTCTTGCACGAGGTCAGCAGGTTTGTCGTCTTTCCGCTCCCGGTGAGCTCGAGACCGGAATGGTTGACGAGCTCTCCAGGCTCCCCTCCCTCTTCTGCCTCCTCGTCCGCTGCCAGCTCAAGCGGGGCGCCGTCCTCGTCGGACGACGGTCTCTCCGCACTGTCCATCTGATCGGGCGTCGATGACGGCGCGGATGCGTTGCGGAGGGCAGCGGGGGCGTGTGATTGCAAGCCGCTCACGTCGTGTGTGCCAACAGCATGCGTTACCCTGTCGCGCTCCCAGCGGCTGCCGGACGGACTGGACGGCATGCTCGATGGGGTGAGCGAGGCCACGTCAGACTGCGCGTACGGGTCCTCGAGTAGAGCCATGCGGTAGCCCCCCACGAGGTCCACGTCGAGGTGATCCAGTCGCTCACGTGCAGCGTTTGGTGTGTGCATGTTTTCTCCTGCCACCACAGCGGCGGTGGTCGTGCCCGTGGTGCCAGGCGCATCAGCACCAGCAGCACCATCGGCGTCGGCGTCGTCACCGTCGTCTGCAGATCGCGCACAAGGTGGTGCTTGCTTCAGGCTGGTGTCTGCGGTCGTGGTTGTGTTTGTGGCGGTTGCGGTGGTGGTGGTGGTGGTGGAGCCTGCGCGGCTGACAATAAGCGGGGCGCCGTTGTGCGCACTCACCACGGTCGACACCGTTGGGGCCGTGATGGAGTCCATCGGCAGCACCTCGCTGCCCGCGCTGCCGCTCGGTTTATCACTCACCACGCCGTCGCGGGTGCGCTCTGCTGAGAGCGGGACGACCTCCTCCGCGGAGGCGAACGACGAACCGCTGGAGGACGAGGTGGAGGACGCCAACGCGAATCGCTGCGTTGTCTGTGCGTTGAGGATGAGGTTGGTGATGGGCCTGGCGGCGACACTGCGCCCGAGGTTCTCGGCGACGTTCACCGGCGCCGCGCCGTAGGTCAGCGCCAGCGGCACACACGCGACGAGGTCGAGGAACATCTCCAATCGCATCGCCACGTGGTAGGGCGCGTCACGCAGCAAGTCCAGCGTCGGTCGTGTGAGGCTGACGAAGATGTTGCCGTTGTTGCGTGCGTGCTGCACATCGGGGGGGATCTCGTTCAGGAGCGTGGAGGTCCCCTGCGTGCGACTGCTCAGCGAGTTCGAGGTACTGCCAAAGACGACCTCCACGCGGCTCCAGTGCGTGCAGTTCCGATTCGCCCACTGCTCAAGACTTTCAATGACACGCACCTGATCATGCGCCGACCGCGGCAGCGCACGGGGACACCGCTTGATGAGTGTGAGTGGTGTGGCCGTGACGAGACCCCAGGCGCTGCCCAGGGCGGGGTCCGTCATCACCCCGCTGCCCATCGATTCCGAGGCAATCGACGCGTTGCTGTCGCCGGCCATGCTGTGCTCTGGGCTCTCCGTGGCAGTCGGGTCGCTGGGATTCATCCGGCTGCCACACTTGGCGTAGCGAATCACGTTGGCCTCGGTTAGCAGTGTGCACCAGATGTTTGACGCAGGCTGACCACTGGCCGTGCTGGCGACACTCCCAGGGACGTGACTGCCGTTGGCCACCGAGGATGGGGCCGAGGACGCGGAGGCTTCGGCCTGGTCGACGGCGGCGGTCTTCACAAGTGGAGGCTGCAGGTAGGAGAAGACAGGCACCTTGTCGGACTCTTTAAACAAGCCACGCGGGTAGGAGTAGAAGGGCATGTAGTCCAGAAACACCGCCATGCACGCGTACGTCACGTTGCGGGCGGCCGGCAGGGCTACCTCCGTCGAGTTCGGGGTCCCGTCAGAACTCACGGCCGAACCGACGAAAGGGCCCGGGGCGAGTGGCAGGCTGAGCTGTCGCAACTCCAGCGTGCTCGTGGCGAGATAGAGGACACCACGATCACGCAGCACCAGGTGGCACGTGCAGTTCGGCATCACCGCCGGCTGCGCGCCAAACGCCAGTAGCGACAAGGGCAAGGACCACGACGCGTCCTCGGGGCGGTACCACTTCGCCTTGATCGATCGCGGTGCGGTGGGGACGGTTGTGGCGATGCTGCGGAAGCTGGTGCCGTCCGTGTTGGGTGTCGCCACAGGCGCCGGCTGCTGCGGGACATCGCCTCCACCACCAGCAGCACCAGTGGCCATGCTGTCATCGTAGGAGGCCGCAAAGGAGGCGATAATGCTGGCCGATGTGCCCTTCACCTCCGTCGCGAGGACCTGCCAGACGGTCGCGGACTCCTCGTCCGGCTGCAGCAGCCGCGTGGTCAGCGGATCGGCCGCTGTGCCAATGTCAGAGCCATCCCCACGTCGCGCCGCCTCGTCGGCTGGCGGGCAGCGCACCGCGCGCGAGAAGATGGCGGGGTCGTAGCGGATGCAGTTGGCGCCGGAGAACTGGCGTCGCACGAGGGTCGTGTACGCCGCGAGGGTGTGGCGCGCCGCGATGTAGTGCCGTCGCAGGCCATCGACCACGTCCACCGGCGACGGCAGGGGGACCGGGGGGAACGAGTAGGCCTCGTCCGCCCCACCGGCCTCGAGCACCTCGCGTTCGCTGTCGGTCTCACTGCCACACTCCTCATCCTCAGCAGCCTCGCGGGCACGGGCCTCGGCGATCTGCTCGCACAGGAACTCACATGTGACGCTCTCAAAGGCGGCGCCGTCAACGACAATGACGGACTGGGAAGAGGTCAGCAGCGGCACGGAAACCGCACTCCGCTGCACCTCCGAGTCGACAGCGACGGGAGCGGCGAACGCAGTGTTGCCCCGGAGTGACGGCAGGCACTCGACCGCCTCCGTGATGCCGCGCTTGAGCAGAGAGTGGAGCACGCTCATGGGCGTACTTCCCTTCAGCGCGAGACCGGTGCCCATACCTGCTGCGCCTGCAGCTGCTGTCCCGGCGGCGGCGGCTCCCTGGCTGTTGGTGGCGCTCTCGGTGCCCATGGACTCATCATTGGATAGGGAAAGTGGTGAATGCACATCGGGTGCGTCTCCCGTCGGCGCCGGGATAGGCTGGGCATATGTGGGCTGCAGGGCCCGGAACGTGCACGTGTCAGCCGCGCAGAAGCTCTTACCGCTCAGCGCGAGATTTGTGCCGCTTGCGGTGAGCTCGATGCCTGTGTTGCTCAGCCGCACCTGCGCGTACTCGACGGCGATGAGGCCAACGACACCACAGCGAACCAGGAGGCAGCTGTTCATCGCCACCGATGCCCTGCCGCTCACCAGTACACCACAGCCAAGGACACCCGTGATGGTGGTGTACTCGATCTCGGCCTGTGCGCTGTCCCGTGCCTCCACAGCGGCCCAGGTGATGGTGCTGCCCTGGAAGGCGCAGTCCTTTGCAGACACCGCAGCGTTGTTGCGCAGGCTGAGGCCCGTGCCGTCCACGCCGCCGTTCAGCTCGCACTGGCACAAAAAGACCCGCGACGTGCCACACACATCGATCGCGCTGTGGTGGTAGTGTTCACTCGCGCCGACGGTGCTGGGGGTGGTGAGACCAGCAGAGCTCGGTGACGGCGGCGGTGGGGAGTCGACCTTGCCGACTGTGCTCGCGCGGCGGCCGTGCGGCTTGTCTGGCAGCGAAAGCTGAAACGGCCCGTCGTACGGACTCGATGACTCCGAGAAGACCGTCGGGCGTCCTTGAACATCACTTCTCGGTGAGATGAGGTAGAGTAGACGTCGGCCGTCCTCCGACTTGCCCGTCCGTGCCGAGCTGCCGATGCGCGCCATGCTGCCTGATCGCAGGCCACCCGCGCCACCGCCCGCGCTGCTGCTGCCGCTGATCTCCACACCTGGCGAGGCCAAGAGATCTTCACAGCGAGCCCGCAAGCTGCGGTACGCAAAGTGGCAGCGAATGAAGGAGACGGGTCCCGGCCCGACGACCTGCACGTGTGCGCCGAAGCGGATGCCTACGAACGCGACGGGTGCGTGTGCCACAATGACGAGTGGGGTCGAGAAGCAGGTCTTGTAGCTTGACGTCATGTCGGCCAGCGTTGGCACTAGGCTCGGACGCCGTGCGGACCGCCCCCCACTCCGTCCCGTCGGATCGCTCTGACTGCGGCTCTTCTCACTGGGCGCCATGTGCGGGCTGCGATCACCGCCACCGCTGCTCGCGTTGGTGCTGTTCGTGTTCGTGGCATCCTCGTGCGTGCTGGGCTCCGCCGGCGTGCTGCCGCCCATATCCGTCAGGCTGTTCGATCGGTGCGTCATGTAGTTGCCGCAGCGCACCATGCACGGTTTGTGCACGGTGATGGTGTGCAGGCCCTGCACCACCGGCCACGACGAGATCGAGTTCTGATCTGTCGCCGTGGCGGTGTTTTCATCGCGGGCCTCGTCATCCGTGGTGACGGCGATGGGGATGTCACTCGAGCTGGCAGGCACCAGCGTGGACGAGGTCGTCGCCGAGGAGTCAGAGTGTCTCTGTGCCTCCGCCACACTCTGCGAGCGGGTCGCGCCCCACGAAATGCGCGTCGATGCGCTAGGGAACACAAAGTACATGGCCGACTCTGACAGGTCGTTCAGAATGGCTGGGGCCTGCTCCACGGTCAGCACACGCTTCTCCACTGAGAGGAGATCGTGCCGAAGCTGCCGCCAGCACTCCTCAAGCGCTGCAGGTGGGGTGGGGCCAGCGGGGGCATTGGTGGTCTCTGCGGCCTCTGCGGGCTCTGCGGTCGCTGACATCGCTGTTGAAGAAGAAGAATTGAAAAAGCAATTGGAAGCTTTGTGTGTGTTTGATCGGGGAAGTCGCACCTAGTGTGCGCCAATCTTTTTTCCCTTCTTCTTTGGGGGTACAACTCTTGTGGTTTCTACGAAAACAAAATCCTGATCACCAAAGAGAACAAGCGTGGGAGAGCTACGAGGAGGGGAGGCTTCTGCTAACTTGTTTGAAGCTGTCGCGCGGTCTTTTTCTTTCCCTGATTCCCTGAGCGCCTTGATCAGTCGTCACGGACAAAAGAAGAGGGGAGTTTTGTAGGCGAGATGTGACACGAGAAGAAAATAAAGGAAAACAGAGCGCAGTGACCGAGCTTTGCTTGGACGGAGCAGAAAGAAAGAGACAGTGCCCAATTGTTTTTTTGTATGTTGTTCCCGTTTGATGACAAGGAAAAAACGCGGAGAAAGAGCTGCCAGTAAAGAAGACAATTCACCTACTTTTGGAAAGATTTTTAAAAAGAGCACACACAGGAAATGGAATAAAGTATATACTGGCCGCTGACAGTCAATCACAGGTCAGTCACAGCCGAGTCAAACGTCAGGTTGGGAGAGATGAAAGTGTAGGTGATCGTAACAGAGTAGTTTTGTTGTGTGTGTGCAGAGTGTACGGTGCAGTTACGTGCTGCCCTTTGTTGAGGGGGGGATTGATGTGTAGGTATTTGGATATGTGTTTGTGTGTTTTCAAAAAATAAGATGGACTAGTTCCCCTGTGGGGGTGGGAAAACACTTGCTTGTTTACACACGCGCACCAGCAACAGCCGATGTGGCACTGAACACGGGGGAAAGAGGAGGGGAGAAAAACACAATGAAAAAAAAAAGAGAGACGCTGGACAGTAGAGAGCAAGAGTGAATGTGCAAAAAAGGAAAGAAAAGAAGGATGGAGAAGGTGAATGGAACAGTGAATGGGAGTCAGTGTGAATCAGCGCAGTCTGAGTGGCTGATCAGAGGATCATGAATAGCAGACGAGAGAAAGAGAGAAAGAGGGGAGAAGAAAACGGTGCACAGGAGCCACGTTGGAGCGTGTTGTTGGTTCATATCATTGTGGATAAGTTGTTATTTTTTTTTTGTGTGTGTGTTTGTTTGATGTAAATGACTGTGACGAGTTGCGGGGTACGTTTGTGAGTTCAGCGTCTTCACGCGTGCGGTTATTCTGACGGCGCGGTCGTGCTGGGAGGAGACGCCTTGCGATCAGCAGGGAACAGTGCGGACCGCGTGTCCACGCGACGCTCTGCGACGATGCTCGCGACCTCCTCCAGGTCCTTGCCGCTGAAGACGGCATCGCACAGGGGCACAAAGCCCCACTGCAGCTGCCAGCGTGCACGGCCTTCCGCCGTGTGCACCTCCTGGCGCGTGGAGGGGTGCGCAGCGCTCTGCAGCGACTGGGCGAGTTCATCCACTGTGCCACCACCACCAACGCCTGACGCACTGGAAAACAGCGAGTCGAACGCCTCCTGAAGCGTTTCTGGGGGCGAAGACCGACGTGGTTTGGACATGTCAGGTGCGGCTGGCATTTGGCGAGATGCCGGTCGGTAGTGGCCCTGTTCTGGCGAGGCGTAGCAGAGCGTGAGCTCCTCGCCTGGCTCCACATCGCGGATCGTGAAGAGGTGTACGTAGGGCTGGTACAGCAGATCCAGAGGCACGCCGGCGATGATGTTGTCGAGCACGTCCAGCCCACACAAGGACGCCTCGTTGCTCATGGTGTAATAGCAGTTTGGCAGCGGATGATGGTTCAGCTTGTCCGCGACAGGGATGAGCATGGCAGCCCCTGTACGGCGCGAAAGCACCGCACTCGCCCACCACGCGTACGTTTCTGGCGTGAGGCGCTCACGCAGATAGGGGCTCAGCGGCTGGCCTTGCATTTCTTCGTGGAACAGCTGCCAGAGGTCCCATGCAGGGCTGGTTGTTGTGGTCGTCAGAGACGGCGGTGGTGGTGACGGGGCCTCCTTCACGTCACTCGAAGCCGTCGCGGTTGTATCAGGGCCCGCGTTGTCCCGCGGACCGGCAAGTTTCTCCATCGCTTTGCGACTCAGAAAAGGCAGGTTGCGGCACGGTACGACGCTGTCTTTGAGGTACTGGACGTAGCCGTGGTGTGGATGGGAGGGTCCCTCCTCCTCGGCCGCGACAAGCTGCCCAACGAGGTCGTCCAGGTGTAGAAAGAAGGAGAGCACAGGGTCTGCGGCAGGCGGTGGCTGCGCCATCAGAACCGCCTCGGTTGGAAGAGACAGCACAAACATGCCGGCGGGAATGCGCTTGCTCGCAAAGAAGCGGCTGGTGCTGCTCTCCGTGTGCGGGCGTTGCGTGCGCGCCTCGACGGTGCAGAGGGCCTCCGCACCCGTGGTTGGCGTCGCGAGAGGGCACGGTGGTGGGCTCAAGGTCACGAGAGGCGACGGCAGGAGACGCAGCTGCGCCATGGCCGCACGCATGAACGCAACGTCCTGCTGACGCGGTTGCAGATACAGCCGCGCCTCTGGCACGTCAGTCGAAGCTGCCGCGGTGTGTGGTGAGGGGTCCGTCTCCGATTGCTTTGGCGTTGAAGAGGAAGAGGAAGAGGAAGGCGCGCGGTGAGAAGCAGCAAGTGCAATGGGTGCTGGCAAGACAACTGGCCCTGGTCGCACCACCGCGTCAGACGATGCCACGCCCCAGTACTGCTGCGCAGCGGCGGCTGATCGTGATCGCCACAGCGCGAGCGCACGCGGCCCCATCCCCAGTTCTTCGCAGAAGAAGCGCATCACAGACTCACCTTGGGCGGCATCCTGTGGATCAGGCGGGAAGCGTTTGGCTCGGTGTGACGGAGAAGAGGAAGAAGGTGTACGCCCCTTCGCGGCAGCAGCAGCTTCTTCATCGTATAGGCGTGTGAGGGCTGGAAGGGACCCGTGGATGTGCTGAAGAAGCAGTGATGGTCGGGGCAGCAGCCGTGACATTGAGAGGCGGCAAGAGAGAGAGAGAAGAGGAGGGAGGAGAGTCACGCGCTGTGTACGATAGAGTTAACAGAAAAGTTTGAGAGGAAGAGGGATGGATGATGATGATGAGGGGAAAGGAAGAAAAGGATGGTGAACGGGGTTCAGTCATAAGACAGAAGAGAAGGCTCCGATTGAGAGTCAATGACTGTGTACACGGCGGTGGTGGATCCGTCGTCTCATGTTCATGTGCTGGTTGAGGCGCTTTCCAGTCAACCAGAAAAGGAGCGATAATGGCGCACCTTTCGGTGTCCGTGTGTCTGTGTGTGTGTTCACAGTCTTGTTTTTTGTTGTTTGTTTGTGTGTCTTTCTGTAGCTTGTTGAAAGCTGGCTTTTCAGTCTGTAAGCGTTTTTTCTGTTTGTGTCAGCGGCTGCTTTGTAAAAAGAAGAAAAAGTGTGCGAGCTCCACATAAGCTGGGGAGAAAGAGAAAAGAAAATATAAAAAAAAAGAGCCGCGAATGTTTCCCTAGAAACAAAATCCCAAACAACAACAACAGCACCTCGAGGTGTTGTTCGTAACTTTGGTCTCTGTGGAATTCTTTGATCGCACATGCTTTATGGTATTTTTTGATGGTAACGGCGACACCAATTAATCTATCTTTCCGTCACACGCAGGCTGTGCGAGACGAAATGGGGGGAGGAGGTGACGCTGTCACTGCACGCAGCACACAAGACCGCTTCCGTGACATGGGACCACAAGCCAGCGCACGCGTAGATATGCACCGAACAGTTCGTGTCAGCGCAGTGGTGCGAGCTAGTGATCTCAAAGGAGCGAATTGAAGGAGCGTAAAAAAGGGCGGGAAGCGAGTCTTGTCGTGCTCCAAGGGGTGTTTGGGTTCACAAGAGTGGAGGGAGGAAAAGGGGGGCGTGCCCAAACGAAGTTTGGGGGAGGGAAGGAAGAAAAATAGAAAAACTAGGAAAACCCAAAAGGAAAATGAAGATGATATAAAAAGAATCAAGTTGGATAAATCAATCAAAAACAAGAAAAGAAAGAAAAGAGCCCCAATGATTGAAGAGGGGGGAAATGTACGGGAGTCAGCTCCCGATCACTTGCTGTTCTGAAGAACAACCACCGAAAGGGACTGTCAAGAGGTACGTCAGTCAACGCACAAACAGCCAACAAAAAACAAAAAACAAAAACAAAAACAAAAAATAAAAGCGCACCGCAGAGCAGTTTTAAAGAAAACGACTAGGTTGCTTTTCTTTTATGTTATGTGTTTTGTTATGTTTTGGTCCGTATGCGGGGAAAAAACAGTTGTGGAAGCGAGAAATACACTTGTGAAAGTGAAACAAGAACGCACTCACCAGAAACGCAAAAGAAGAGAAAAGGAAACACAAGAAAAAGAGAGAAAAATAATCTATTGGCGGCGCACCGACAAACGAAGGGGGTCACTGATGCCCTCCATGCTTCATTTCGTTCTTTTTTCTCTTGTCGGTTTCAAGCAATGATCGGCGAGAAGTGCGGAGTTTCACATATTTGTAAACGACGAGAGCAAAAAACAAAAAAAGGTGGAGTGCTCTTTGACCTTAACGGGTGTGCACGAGCGCACAGACACAACACGAAGCTGTGCGGCTGATGGAAAAGAAAGTGTATACTTGTGCCCGATGGTTTCCGCTTCTTCGATTTGCCTTTGTTTTTCAACGCGCGGTGTGCACACACGCTGCGGTGAATGCAGGAGTGATTCTTGTCGATATTTACGCTCTTTGTTGTTGTTGTTCTTTGCTTTTTTCGTGGAGAGTACCTCACGAAGAGTTGTTGTTGTTGTTGTGTGTGACGTATGCACCGTCCTCTTTCACAGTGGTGTTCTAGCGCAAGCTGGGTCGATCGAGCAGAAGGAGAAAAACGATAAACCGCAAAGGACGGGATTGGCAGAGAGGCAGGCGGGCTATGGTGTGTCGTGGCCATTAGCTTCCTTCTCAATCTGTCTCCATCACCATTTCTTACGGTGTGATGTTTCTACGTTCTCCTTCCTTTCTTTCGGGGGTTACGGTGGGCGGGGGGTAGTCTTTCACGCTTCCGGGTCACTTGGTGGAGTAGACGATTACGTGGACCAGTGTTTCGGGAGCGCGTGAGTGTCCGTGTGTGGACGCCTTAAAAGTCCTCCTCGAGAGAGAACTTCTTGGTGGTGCCCTCGGTGCTCATGACGCCGGCCTTCTGGTACTCGCCGACCTTCTTCTCGAAGAAGTTGGTCTTGCCCTGGAGGGAGATCATCTCCATAAAGTCGAACGGGTTCTCGGACTTGTAGTGCTTCTCGAGGCCGAGAGCAACCAGCAGGCGGTCCGCGACGAACTCAATGTACTGCGCCATGAGGTCGGAGTTCATGCCAATGAGGCGGACGGGCAGGGCGTCGCAGATGAACTCGCGCTCAATCTCGACGGCCTCCGTGATGATCTGCAGGACACGCTCGCGCGTCAGCTTGTGCTTGATGTGGTTGTTGTACAGAAGGCAGGCGAAGTCGGTGTGGAGACCTTCATCGCGGGAGATGAGCTCGTTGCTGAATGTCAGGCCGGGCATGACGCCGCGCTTCTTGAGCCAGAAGAGAGCGCAGAAGGAGCCGGAGAAGAAGATGCCCTCGACGGCGGCGAAGCCGATGAGGCGCTCCTGAAAGCTCGCCTCGCTGCCGATCCAGCGCACGGCCCACTCCGCCTTCTTCTGGATGCACGGGATGGTCTGGATGGCGTGGAGCAGGTGCAGCTTCTCCTCCGTGTTCGTGATGTACGTGTCGAGGAGCACCGAGTAGGTCTCGGAGTGGATGTTCTCCATCATCAGCTGGAAGCCGTAGAAGGCGCGGGCCTCAGGGATCTTCACGTCGGTCATGAAGCGGGCGGCGAGGTTCTCAATGACGATGCCGTCGCTGCCAGCGAAGAAGGCAAGGACGTGCTTGATGAAGTGGCGGTCGTCGTCGGAGAGCTTGACCCAGTCGGCCATGTCCGCGCCGAGGTCGATCTCCTCCAGCGTCCAGATGCAGCTCTCCTGCTCCTTGTACTTGCGCCAGATGTCGTGGAACTGGATCGGGAAGAGCACGAAGCGGTAGGGGTTCTCCTGCTGCAGAGGTTCGTCACTCGGGTTGGGCAGGGTCACGTAGTCTGAGGCGCGGTCGTGCACGTCGGTGGTGATCAGGGCATCCGCCTTCTCCGTCTTGCTCAGCTTGTGGCTGTCGTCGTGGGTGGCCGTGGTCGTCTGAGACGCGGCAGGGGCCTCGTCGCTGCCGCTGCGGGCGCGCTTGGCAGAGGCCTGCTCGGGAGTCTTGTCGGTGACGGTGGACATTTGTGTTTTGACAAAAAGGGGAGAGATAGGGGAGAAGTTAAGAATAGGTGGTGGTGTGAGAGAGCGAGGTAGATCTGTTATTGGACTGGCGAGTTGTCGAGAAGATGAAAAGACTACCATGCACACACGCAGAGAGGGAAAGGAAGGGAATAGGAGGAGCACATGGTATGACGAACAGGATGAGATGAAAAGAAGAGACAAGGTATCAGCCCAAACAATCACCGATGAGACATGGCATGCAAACTGGCAACACACACCAAACAGAGAGAAGGGAAGGAGAGGTGTATTGGGGCACCAATAGCCACGGCCTCCGGGGAAACCCCCGGCAAGGAAGAGGGAGACCAGATGCGTTGTGAAGCACGCTTGAGTCGCATTGGCGCATCGTGGTCGAGAAAGTGTGTGTCCTTCAGGTGTGTGCTTTCTCAGTCTTGCTCTGAGTGTTGTTTCTATTTTCTTTTTTTGATGCTCTTGTTGTTTCTGTGTTTGTCTTTTTGTTTTTATTACGTTCTGTTGTCAACATGGCTGGTCTCACAGTTCTGAATCCGCGTGTTGGTGAAGCAAGGTCGCCAGAGCGTGTGCACAGGCGGTGTCGGGCATGGCCCCTGTATAGACGTACGCCTCGGCGCCCTGTGCTGTCGTCTCCGCCGCCTTCTTCGCCGTCTTGTTGGTCTTTGCCGTGGTGGTGAGAGTGCGGCGCAGGAAAACGGCCTTGGCACCGGCACGGGCCATCAAACGGGCCTGCGCAGCCTGCGCCACGCCGCCCGCTGCCATCGGGGCCTCCTTGGTGCCGCGTGCGACGACCACCGTCGCGACCAGAAAGAGCGCGGTCACCTCCACCGCGGACTCCTGAGCAAGGTACTGCGCGACGTCCGACTCGCCCAAGCGCATGGCAGCCGCGCTCAGCTCCTTCGCAGACGCACTCTGCTCGTCCGCAGGGGCGATGGTTGTGAGCGAGGAGGCAAGACGGGGCATGAAAGGGGGCTGCAAGAAGAGGCCGCCGGCGGGCTTGACGATCGCGTCGCTGGTGTCCAGCGGGTCTTCGGTCGCGCCGCGCACGTACTGATCGACGAGGTCGACGCAGAGGCGCAGAAACGCCGGCGAGTCCGCGGACAGATCCAGCGTCGTGCGCTCAAGCTCCTCGCACAGGCGGGCGTACATGCCCGCGTCGCCCGCGGCCGAACCTGACGGCGAACGCGACGTGGTGGCAGCCGCGGAAGTGGCTTGCCTCAGCACGCCGTGCATGACGAGCGCGAGGAGGTGCAGCATCTGCAGTGGACGGAACGGTGGGTGGTACACCACGCTCGCAGCCGGGTGGCGATAGATCTGGATCGCGGTGCGCTTCAGACGATCGAGTGCGTGCGTGCGGCCAAAGCCGTCGCGGCCCCACGATCGCGTGAGTGGAATGAAGACAGCACGCAGGCCCCAGAAGTACTTGTTGGCCTCCACAGCCGACGACACACGGCCACCGCCGTTGCTGTTGCTGTTCGTGTGCGGGTCATCAAGGTTCAGTGCGCGCCGGAGCACGTCCTCAGTCGCGCTGGCCAGGTAATCGTCGCGTGGCGCGCCATCCTCGATCGGAGGAAACGTGCCGTCACGCCGGCGACGGCGTGTGAGTATGAGACGGCGGTGGCTGAGGTAGGCGCTCTCCGACAGCACCAGCGGCACCTGCGAATCACGGAGATGGAAGCGAATGCTGTGCGGGGTGTAGTACGTCGCATCTTGTCCCGAGGCGGCCGCGTCAGGCGTCTGCAGGTACGGCAGCTCGATCAGCAGGCCTGTGGTGGTGGTGACGGCGTTGTCGGCGGTGTCCTGGTCGGCTGTGCTGGGGTCGAGGTAGAACGCCGTCGCGGGCCACGTTGCCTCCAGGCTCTCACTCACTGTTCGCCCTGCGAGTGTGGCCACTGCGGGGAAAGCGTGCGCAACGGCACCCTGAGACACCTGGAAGGAGAGTGACTGATCGGCGAGGGACTCGAGCACGACTGCGAAGAGGCGCTGGCCTGACACGTCACTGGCGGCTGGCAGTGTGACGCGTGTGGCGGCATCCGTGTTGTTGCCAACGACCTCGGCACCGTTCGCAGACTCGTTCACGATGTCGATCAACAGCTCGCACACCTCCTCCGCCGCCGCCGCCTCCTTCTTGTGTGGCACGAGCCGCTGTGCGGTGTGCCACGCAGAGCCTTGCGATGTCCATGCAAACGTCGAAGACGCCGCAGACGAGTCGCCGCGGAGGAGCGCCGTTGCCCAGGCAGTGCTGGCTGTTGTGAGGTTGGCGGTCCCAGCAAATGCCGCCTCACGGGTCACCTCGCACACGCGCACTGTCTGCGATGTCTTGTTGAGCTGCCCGAGCGGGACACCACGCGACTGCACGCACAGGTGGAACGTGTTGTGACTGCCACACGGCCCGGAGAGGAGCAGGTGCGCCCAGACCTGCTTCGACGGGCCGGCGGGCAGCCAGCCGTCAGCGGCCTTTGGTTCTGCGAGAGATGCGCCAGTCGCGGCGGTGCTGGAGGGCGTGCACTCGCCGTCGTCGCCGTCGTCAGCGTCGGCCTCCGTGTCCTTGGTGGTGGTGGCCGTGACATCAGCTGAGAGTAGCGGGCCGTTGACGTACTCGCCACGGGAGCTGGTCGCGCAGCAGGGGCACGTGCTCATGAAGCGAGCCATGCGAGATCGGGCCTCGTGGATCTGCGCCGCAAAGGCCTCCTCACCCAGCGCCGTCGCCATGGAGGCAAACCCACTCGCGTTGAACATGTTCTGCAGCTCCAGGAGCACCGCGTGGATACCGTAGTCTGGCTGCCAGCCAGCCTTGACCGGCGTACCTGCTGCCATCGTCGTGGTGGTGGTGGCGGCGTTTCTCGCCCCTCCCGTGTACGTCAGAAACAGCGTGTTCGTCTCGCCAGTAGACGACACCATCAGCGCTGGATGCGGCAGTGCGACATCAGCGCGGACCTTGGGGCTCGTGAAGGGGTAGCTTGTCGGGAAGCGCACAGTCAGGTGGAGCGGGACTCCGCAGAAAGGACCGTCAAGAGGAGAGACGGCGACGTGCCAGGTGGACGGACCTGCGCGGCGCACCACCACGCGCGGCACGGGGAAGCGCGCCACGGCCAGCCACTCGCGTGCAAGGCACTCCTGCATGGACACAGGCAGGCCCTCCGCCTTGGCGGCCGCAGCCAGCGTGGCATCACCTTCACTCCCCTCGTCCTCATCCTCATCCTCATCCGCATTGCTGTCGGTGTCGTTGCCAGAGCCAGCCAGCGACTCCTTGCCTGACGCGGCAGCAGCGGCTCCTGCCGACACGTGGTCTTCAACGCCGAGTTGATGGCGTGTATAGTGGGCCCTCTTATCCTCGGCGAACTGCGGAATAGACGGGACGACCACTTCCTTGGGTGCCTCCTCCCCCTCCTCCTTGTCCTCCTTTTCTGCTTCCTCGGCCTCTGCGGCTTCGGCTGCAGTCTTCTCAGGGCGCCGCACGAGGGAGCGGAAGACGTCCATGGTGAACCCGTCCGTGCGGTACACCAGCTTGTGCCAGTCATTGCCCTCCGTGAAGCCTGTGATGGAGGTGGGGACTGGGGCAGCTGGAGCCGCCTCTTCCTCTGGCGGCGGCTGCTGCTCCTCCTCCTCGGGGGCCTCTTCTGGCTCCTCGTGTTCAGGCTCGGCGGCGGCGGCGACATCCGCTGTCGCGTCCTCCTCCGCCTCAGGCTCTGAGGCCTCCGCTACCTTCACGCCTTCACTAGCAGGAGCCGGTGCTTCTTCTTCCTTGGGTGCGTCTTCGCCTTCGCCTTGCTGCGCTTGTTCGGGCTCTCGGGATGCGGTAGCGGTGGTGGCAGCAGTGCTGGTGATGGTGGTGGTCGCCCTCGCGGCTGGCTGAACGACCTCCTCCTCCTCCTCCGCCTTCTCAGTCTGCTCTGCTTCTGCCGTTGGTGCGCGTGCCGGTGTCTTCTCTGGTTTTTCCTCTGCCTCCACTTCCGCCTGTTCCTCCTCCTCAGCGGCAGCCGCCGAGTCATCAGAGGACGACGCCTCAAGCGCCTCCAACAGCTCCAACACGCGTGTGCGCAGCTGCAGCTCCTCACGCTCAACCTTCTTGCGTGCGCGAGTGACGTCCTTCTTGAGTGCGGCGATCTGCTCCACCTCTGCCATCTGCGCCTTGGACGGTTTCTTGAGGGAGCCGGAGACGATGCGCTTCTTGAGATCGTTGGCAGCGTTGAGCTTGTCCTCCGCAGCCGCGAGCTCGCTGGAGGCGGTCGATGACTCAGACATGCGTTGTTCGACGAAGGCGACAAGAATGCGCTCACGCGCATCAGCGGTGAGGTGGGAGAAGAGTGCGTCGGCGGCCTCTTCTGGGGTTTTGAGGGAGCTCATATCCACGGTAATCGCCTCCTCTTCCTCTTCCTCCGCATCCGCCTGTGCATCGTCGTCGTCCTCTCCACTCGCAGCCGCCTCTTCCTCGTGGTGGTCTTCAGCCTTCTGCTCCTCCTCTTCCTTGAGTGCATCGTCTTGTGGTGCGGCGCGGCCAGCACCGCGCCGATGCCGCTTCGACTGCTGCGTGCGGGTGGCGACCGTGGCACCGACCTTTGGGGCAGCGCCGACTGGGCCGCGCGCTTGCTGCTTCTGCAGCGCGGCTGGCAACGCGGCCAGAGACGGCATGCGACCCTGTCGCAGCTCCTC
Organism: Wallacemonas sp. MBr04; assembly: GCA_030849635.1. NCBI lineage: Eukaryota > Euglenozoa > Kinetoplastea > Trypanosomatida > Trypanosomatidae > Wallacemonas > Wallacemonas sp. MBr04. The sequence goes on from JASANR010001581.1 coordinate 126,303, forward strand.
AGACGCCTCGACGTACTTGGTGAAGTGCTTCACCTCCTCCTGCTCCTCAGCGCTCATGACGCGCCACAGGGCGTCGGCCTTCTCGCCACCGCCAAGGCCTTTGAGCTGCATGTATGAGTCGTGTAGGGGTCGCACGCGGTCTACAATGGCACGCACCTGGCGATAGAGATCTGCCACACGCTCAGCCTGACGAGGGTCGGCGGATGCACTCATGGCTACTCGTGATGTACTGTTGCTGCTGTGTGGTGGTGGTAACGATCGACTTGTGGGCGTTAGCTTGCGTAATTTCGCTCAGTTTGTTTGTTTGTCTTTTTCGCGCTCTTTGTGGTTGCGTGTGTGTGTGTGTGTCCACGGCTTCGCGGTGACGGCGCGCACGTGGAATGTCAGTAGTAACGAGAGAGCGTTCAATACTGCTCGGCTCTCAACTATTGTTTTCACCTCTCTGTGCCGGGAATGGGGAGTGATTCGAAAGCAATCGAATAGAAAGACAAGGTGAGAAGCCCAAAGAGGGAGAGGGGGGAGCGTGGTCAAGGCGTAAAGTGGATGAGTAGTAGGGAGAGAGATGTGGGTGTATTCGTATCTGCACAGTCAAACGGATGCACGGGAAACATGAGTGGCGTGAAAGCAGGCACGGGGCGAGGGAGGATCGTTAACTCTGCCGCCGCACGACGCTCAAGCGAGAGGGAGAGTGAGTCTCATTTGCCTCTCGCAGCTGCACCGTCTCACTACCTGCCTGCACTGGCAATGAAGCCACTTGTGCTCTTCCCACTCCGTGTTGACGGTGCCCTCGCCCGACTCTGATGTACTTGGTGCTTTGTGTTTGTTTTACCTCCCCATCTTGATTGTTAAAGAGAGAGAGGGGACAATAGAGAGATGCAACGCATGCGTAGGCAATGGCAGCTCATCGAATATCAAATCTCGTGTTTATTTGTTTTGTTTTGCCAAGTGTCCAGCATGGGTTTCGTGGCCAGTATTTACTTATTGATTTTGTTTGTTTGTTTGTTTTTATGGGGAGGACGTTATCAGTTTTTTTTTAAGTACTTGAGTTTTCCGTTCCGTTTTACTCTTCTTTTTTTTTGTTTTTAAGGTCTGGTTGCATTCAGGGTCTGAATGGCAAGCGTCGCATCAGAGTCGCCGTGCCGACTGCCTCACGTGCAGTCCAATGACGGAGAAACCAATAGACCAACGAACGAAAACGGAACACTGAAAGTCCCAAAAAAAAAGGTTAAACTCAAACGAGGTGAAGATAGAGCGCCAAAAAAGACAACGAAAAGAGAGCGAAAAGAAGAAAAGAAGAAAAGAAAGAAATGGAAAAAAAGAAAGCACGTGCTGTGGAGTACCAAAGTGTGTTGAAGCGAGAGAGCATGTTTGTCTGTTCCATAGTTCGGCGTGAGAGAGTGACCGACGAGGAAGGCGATAACGAAACACAACGGCAATGATGTTCGATCCCTAAGGATGGAAAAAAGGAAGAAACAAACCAGAAAACAACAGCATCGCGCGACGCTTTCAGTATCAAATCGGTTGTGGTTTACGACGTCACACAACAACAACAACACCAAGAGAAAGAAAGAAACAAGTGGAGGAAAAGGAAAAAAACACTGGAGGAAGAGAAGGGGGGAAAGTGTTTACTTCGCCAGCGGAGTGAAAGAAACGGGGAAGAAAAGACACAGGTGGAATGAAGGAATGTTGACGTTCTTGTTGCTCGAAATGTATCAAGCTGAACAGCCAGCAACAACAGGAGAACAGAGAAAAAAAAAGAGGAAAAGAGAGATGGAGAACAAAAAAAGAAACGACTTCCGTTTCTTATGTTATTTCTTTTTTTTTCCTTTTTTTTTCTTCGTGTTCGTGTTTAGTAGCTGCGGCCAAAGAGAACCCACTGTTTCGCGGGCTTGTCACAGCTCTTGCAGATGCACTTGAGTCCCTCAACCGGGCCAGGCTGCTCAAAAGGAATGCAGAGAGTCTTGGCACCCATGCTTGGCGCGCGGGCATCCTCACGGGCCTCTGCGGACAGAGCCTTGGACTCCTCGGCGCTGTCGACCTTGACTGCGTCCTCGCACTTCATATCACCGCACCAGGGGGAAAGCAGGATGCACTTGTTGTTGAGTGACGGCACAAACTCCGCCCAGTCCGTCACCTGCTTGGTCGCAGCGGCGCGCTCGACGCGGGCCTTGTTCAGCATGTTGGCGTGGATCTCATCGAGGAGGGTCTGGAGCGCGTTGCCAGTGTTCTTGTCCCAGGCGAGGGAGCGCTTCTCGCCGTTGTAGCGGAGCGCCAGGGCCAGCTTCTTCTCCTTCAGCTCCTTCGGGCCGACCTCGACACGGATGGGGACACCCTTGACCTCCCAGTGGTTGAAGCGCCAGCCGGGGCTGTAGTTGTTGCGGAGATCCGCCTTGGCACGGATGCCGCTGCTCTGCAGCTCCTGCTCCAGCTCCTCACAGCTCGTCATGAGGGCCTTCTTGTCCTCGTCGCTGCTATCCTTGGTGATGCCAACGGGCACAATCACCACCTGCACCTGCGCAACGCGAGGCGGCAGCACCATACCCTGGTTGTCCGCGTGCACCATGATCATCACGCCAATCACACGCGTCGTCAGACCCCAGCTGTTCTGCCACGGGATGAGCATCTTGTCGTTGTTCTCGGGGTCCTGGAAGCGGATGTCGAACATCTTGCCGAAGTTCTGGCCCAGGTTGTGGCTCGTCGCACCCTGGCAACCACGGCCCACGGCGCCGATGTAGGTCTCCACGGTGGTGGTGATGTAGCCGCCAGCGAACTTTTCCTTCTCCGTCTTGCGGCCCTTGACGACGGGCACGGCGAGCAGCTCCTCGTACACGGCGGCGTAGTTATCCAGAATCTGGAGCACCTCACGCTGGCACAGCTCCTCCGTGGGCCAGGCGCAGTGGCCCTCCTGCCAGAGGAACTCGCGGGTGCGGATGAAGGGGGTGGGGTGGGAGAACTCCCAGCGGATCACGTTGTTCCACATGTTCAGGCGCACGGGGAGATCGCGATGAGAGCGGATCCACTTGGCGTAGTACGGGTACATGACGGTCTCGCTGGTGGGGCGAATCGCGACGGGGACCTCCAGGTCCGTGTCGCCGGCCTTGGTCACCCACGCCACCTCCGGGGCGAAGCCCTCAACGTGCTCCTTCTCGCGCTCCAGGCAGCTCTTGCTGACGAACATGGGAAAGTAGCAGTCCTCAATCCCCATCGCCTCGATGCGGCCGCCGAGGAAGCGCTGGACCTGCTTCCAGATGTAGTACGCCCAGGGGCGGATAATGTAGCAGCCAGACACGTCGTAGTACTCAATCATCTCGGCCTTGGTGATCACCTCCGTGTACCACGACGAGAAGTTGTCCTCCTTGAGGCTCATGATGCCGAGCTTGGTCTCACCAGCCACTGCGGCAGGCGGGGTCTCCTTCTTCTCCTCCTTCTTCTCCTTCTTTGGCTTGGGGGCAGCCTGCGTGGGGGACGCGGTCACGGGAGAGGCAGCCGCCTCCGCATCGAAGTCAACGACCTTGTAGGCGTAGCCCAGCTTGTCCAGAAAAGCAGTGAGCTGAGGGAACGTGACGAGCGTGCTCTTGTCGTTGCGGCACGGGTGGAGCACGAAGGGATCAGCGGTCGTCTCCATGTTCTTGTCCAGGATGACGATCACGTTGTGCTTGTCCACGTTGTTCACGAGTGCGAACGGGGTCACGCTGCCCTGCACGACGTGCAGGTTCTCCATCAGCACGTCCGCCGGGGCAAAGCGCAGGTCCTTCGTGCCCGCCTCCTTCTGGATGCGCTTGATGTCCGTCTTTGTCGTGTGGAGAGACGTGAGGAGCACGAGCTCGTCCTTCTTGCTCTTCAGGAACATGTTCTTTGTGCCCGTGCAGGGGCGGCCAAAGCGCGGCAGCTCCTTGTTGGCGGTCTCCACAGTGAGCATCGGCTCATGCTCGATGGTGGGGAGACTGAAGCCGAGCTCGCCAAGAATGCGGAGGAGTTCGTCCTCTCCTTTGCAATCGGCAGTGGTCATGCTCGCAGTGTGGGATGTGGGGGTGGGGGTGTGCGGGTAGCGCGCGAATGTGGTTGTGTGAAGTGGCGACTGTGACGTGCAGAAGAAGCGTCGTTGCGTCGCGGCAGTCAACGCGCCAGCAGTGAGGGAAAGAGAGGAGTGGTGGGGAGAGAAGCGGTAGAGGGGAGCCTGCTGTGCACACGGTGGTGGTAGTGACGGTGGTGGTGAGACGGCAGACACGACGAGCAGGTGCGGAAGCTGGCGACGACAACGCGCTCCAGAGGTAATGCAAGGAGAGAGCATGTCTTCTCAGTCTGCAGTCGTATCTTTGACTTTGCGTAACGAATGCTTTGTTTGGTTCTTGGCAGATGCCTCCAGGGGTTTCGAATTGATTAAACTTCACACACACGCACGTGCACACACACACACACACACACACCACGCACAGCAAGCTCGGTTCTGGTAGCTCTCAAGATACAAGTACGGCACAGGATGCACGCAAGTACGATCGCTGTGGCTGTTTGGTGCTCTTGTCTGCTTCGCTCTCTCCACATCATCCGTGATACGTAGGAAGAAAAGGGAGAGTTGAGTGCGGAGCAGGAATGGGGGAGAGAGGTTCGAAGAAAAGGCTGCACGAAGACGCGGGTGGTGTGAACGAACAGCCTCGGGTGTCCGAAGGCACGTTTCGTTGGCGTGCGTGTGTGTGTGTGTGTGCATGCATGTGTGGATACGCTAGCATAGGGGGTGGGTTGTCAGTGTGAAGCAAAAACAAGTACCAAAAAAAGGGAAACAAAAGAAAACAAGAAGAAAGAAGAAAATCACAGAAGAAAATAAAAACAGAAAGGTGCCTGGGTGTGTGAGTGTGTCTGAAAGGGTGTGTAACACGCGCACACACACATACGAGTCAGCGGCTGGAAAGAACGTGAAAGGAAAAAAGAAAAATAAGTATTCTCGTGCATCTACAGAAGAGATGAACCAATGTGGTGAGAAACCACCGAGCAGTATATCCTCCTGTGACTACGATGATGGGGAACCCTCCTCCGCGTTTTCGGCGGCAGGCGCGTCCTTCTTCTTCTTTTCCTTGGGAGCGCCGCCCTTCTTCGTGGTCGGCGAAGACACAGCCTCTTCAGGGGGGAGCTCCACATCGAAGTCAACGACCTTGTAGGCGTAGCCCAGCTTGTCCAGGAACGCCTTCAGTTCGGGAAACGACAGCACAGCGCTGCGGTCATTGCGACACGGACGCATCACGAAAGGCAACGGCGACTCAATCAGATTCTTATCCACTACAAGGCTGATGTTCTTCTTCTCGACGTTGTTGATCAAAGAAAAGGGAGTCACGCACCCCTGCACGACGTGCAAGTTCTCCATCAGCACGTCCGCCGCGGCAAAGCGCAGGTCCTTCGTGCCCGTCTCGCGCTGAATACGTTTCATGTCCGTCTTGGTTGAAAGAAGAGCGATGGCCATTACCAGCTCGCCCTTCTTGCTCTTCAAAAACATTGTTTTGCTATCCACGCAGGGGTGGCCAGAGTCGTTGATATCCTGCACAACCTTCTCGACGTCTTCGCGATCGGCATGGTGGTGGACGTAGACATCGTAGCCAAGCTCGCTGAACACACGCAGTGCCTCGTCGTAGCCTTGGCAGTCTTCGGTGGACATGCTCGCAGTGTGGGATGTGGATGTGGGGGTGGGGGTGTGCGGGTAGCGCGCGAATGTGGTTGTGTGAAGTGGCGACTGTGGCGTGCAGAAGAAGCGTCGTTGCGTCGCGGCAGTCAACGCGCCAGCAGTGAGGGAAAGAGAGGAGTGGTGGGGAGAGAAGCGGTAGAGGGGAGCCTGCTGTGCACACGGCGGTGATAGTGACGGTGGTGGTGAGACGGCAGACACGACGAGCAGGCGCGGAAGCTGGCCACGACAACGCGCTCCAGAGGTAATGCAAGGAGAGAGCATGTCTTCTCAGTCTGCAGTCGTATCTTTGACTTTGCGTAACGAATGCTTTGTTAGGTTCTTGGCAGATGCCTCCAGGGGTTTCGAATTGATTAAACTTCACACACACGCACGTGCACACACACACACACACACACACACACCACGCACAGCAAGCTCGGTTCTGGTAGCTCTCAAGATACAAGTACGGCACAGGATGCACGCAAGTACGATCGCTGTGGCTGTTTGGTGCTCTTGTCTGCTTCGCTCTCTCCACATCATCCGTGATACGTAGGAAGAAAAGGGAGAGTTGAGTGCGGAGCAGGAATGGGGGAGAGCGGTTGGGGAAAAAAGGCTGCATGAAGACGCGGGTGGTGCGAACGAACGGCCTCGGATGTCCGAAGGTACATTTCGTTGGCGTGTGTGTGCATATCTGCATGCATGTGTGGATACGCTAGCATAGGGGGTGGGTTGTCAGTGTGAAGCAAAAACAAGTACCAAAAAATGGAAAAGAAAATAAATGCGTGCGATGCCTGGGTGTGCGTGAGTGTGTTTGCAAAGGTTCGTAACACGCACACACGCGTCAATGAGGGAACGACAAAGAGAGAAAGAAGAAGGATAGAGGCATGGTGATGCGTGCCGACTGTAGTCACATGGATATGCGTCGTGATGCTTCAGCAAGCACCATTGCACGGTGAGGATGGAGAAGGTTCAGATCCGCTCGGCGCGTCGGGGTTCTCAGCTGGTTTTTCCTTGGGTGATGCGCACTGCTTTGTCGTTGGGGAGACGACACCCTTCTTGTTGGTTGGCGAGGACACCCCTTTCTTCGTGGTCGGCGAAGACACAGCCTGCTCAGGGGGGAGCTCCACATCGAAGTCAACGATCTTGTACTCGTAGCCGAGCTTGTCCAGGAAGCCTTTCAACTGGGGAAACGATATCAACGCGCTCCGGTCATTGCGAGACGGACGCAGCTGAAACGGGACGGGGGACTCCACCATTCTTTGGTCCACGACCACCAAGATGTTCTTCTTGTCCAGATTGTTGACGAGCGCGATGGGCGTGACGCAGCCATGAACAACATGCAGGTTCTCCATCAGCACCTCAGGCGAGGCGAAGCGCAGGTCCTTCATGCCTGTCTCGCGCTGAATACGCTTCACGTCTGTTTTGGTTGTGATCAGCGCTGTCGAGAGCACGAACTCGCCCTTCTTGCTCTTCAGAAACATGTTCTTTGTGTCCACGCAGGGGTGGCCAGAGTCGCGAATGTCCTGAATCACCTTCTCTTCATTTTCGCGTTCGGCGTGGTGGTGGACGTAGACATCGTAGCCAAGCTCGCTGAACACACGCAGTGCCTCGTCGTAGCCTTGGCAGTCTTCGGTGGACATGCTCGCAGTGTGGGATGTGGGGGTGGGAGTGTGCGGGTAGCGCGCGAATGTGGTTGTGTGAAGTGGCGACTGTGGCGTGCAGAAGAAGCGTCGTTGCGTCGCGGCAGTCAACGCGCCAGCAGTGAGGGAAAGAGAGGAGTGGTGGGGAGAGAAGCGGTAGAGGGGAGCCTGCTGTGCACACGGTGGTGGTAGTGACGGTGGTGGTGAGACGGCAGACACGACGAGCAGGCGCGGAAGCTGGCCACGACAACGCGCTCCAGAGGTAGTGCAAGGAGAGAGCATTCGCTGCAACTGTGAAATGTGAGAAGGGACAGGGCAGAGGGAAACGTTTGAGTTCTCAGGGGCTTGTGTGTGTATGGTTGTGTTTGTCAATGTCGATCTTTGGAGAGTGAGATCAGAGCGTGGATGGCGTCAGCACGGAGCCGTGTACACCACCGACACTCTCAGGCATGGAAAGAGCCCACACCAGAACAACAAAGATGTGACTCAGCACCTTGCGCGTGGTACCTCAACATCGCCAAGTGAGAAAGAGCGTCCTGTAAAGCGACTCGACCGTGCTGTGTAACAATAAGAGCAAGTGCCTCTCTGTGAATAATAATAACAACAACAGCATTGCATTAGTCTAGGCCGTCCAACTCGGCCGAGTCATACTCCGATTCATCGAAGAGCATATCGTTCGTGGAGGCAAAGGCTCCCGTGCCGACAGGATCAGCACGCGCTGCACGCAGCCCCAGCACTTCCTTTTCGAGGCCGACCTCAGGGTGCACAACAGTCATTCGGGTGCCGGGAATAGTCGATGCCGCACAGTGGTGCGCCTTGGCATACAGTGTCAGCTCCTCTGGCAATGCGACAAGGCGCACGACCGCAGCCACGCCGGGACTGTCGTGATCGGTCTCACCGCCGCGGCAGTAGGTGAGAAGTCGTTGAAGGTCGTGATCAAACTGATCCACCGCAGCTGCAGATCGGCTGCCCTCGTCGTAGAAGCAAAGCGGCTGCCGACTGGTGGCAAGTGTGCTCCACGGCAAGAGAAAAAACTGGACCTCGGTGGTGCTCGTGGTGTTCGCCGCCCCTTCTTCCGTGAGAGAGAAGGCGTCGTTGTTGTTGTTCACGGCGTCGTCGAGCTCGCGCAGGGCGTCCTTCACCGCCGCGGTGGAGCCGAGCCAGCGCCACGTCACGTCACCCTGTGGCACAGCACCGGCTGAGTTGGTGCGCGCGGAGTCGACGATCGCGTCGAGCTCCTCTGCGGCTGCCCACAGGGTGGTGCGGGCCGCACTCAGCAGGTCCCCACATGTGCGGCAAGTGCTGCTGTGGAAGCTGCTGATGGCACCGTCGGATGGAGGGCGGACCAGAGAGGAAAGCGGTTCCCTCTCGAGCGCGGGCAGCAGAGCCTCCAGGCCGACCAACGTCCACACCGAGACGGTGCCGTCGCACGTGAGGAGAGACTCCAGAGACGCCCATGACGCCAGGACGCGTGACTGAGCACACAGCCATGGCTCGCGCAGACAGCACACACGCATCCAGAGCAAGACAACGAGGAGCAACGACTGCGCCACCACTCTCTTGCCTGTGTGAAGCGGGTTCCCTTGTGCGTCTTCTTCTTCTTGCTGCATGGTTGCCTGCTGCCAGAGAGGAAAGAACGTGTTCAGGAGGAGGTCCATCACTTTGAACGTATTCTCAGCATCAACCCCGTCCTTCTTCGGCTCAACAGAGGTGGCCATGGCCATGACGCTCTCCTCGTTGTTATCAGAGAGTGGGGCGTGCGGGGCTGGGACGATCAGATCCGTCAAGGCGAGCAAGCGAATGGCTTCTAGCGCGGTGCTCTCGGACGGGTGTGCGCGTGGATGAAGCAGTTGCAGTGCCGTTCGGCGCGCCGAGTCGCGGCCACCCATGGCGTGGTCCACCCCGTGCATCGCCTCATAGACATCACCGTAGCGATCCCGCAGTCCCTCCACAAACCACTCCGCGCTCGCACGGCCTCTCCCTGTCCCCGTCAGCCCAGCAGAGCCAAACGGGTCTGATGCCGGTGATGATGATGCGGAGGCGGAAGAGGAGGAGGAACCCAAGATGCTTTCAAGATCTGCGAAGGTTAGCTGTACGGGCGGCGCCTGGTACACAGTCGCCTCATAATACGCGCGCAGAGCGGGTTCCATCACGCGATGCGCGGCGTTGCGCAGGACGTGCCCAAGCGCATCTCCACCAGACCTGGCAGCGCCAGGCGAGGCTGGTCCAGCCACACCGCGATGCTGAGCCCCGCCCGCCACCAGCGCAGCCCCCTCCGCCCCTTCATGCGAAATGCTCCAGCTCTTCTCCTCCATCGCGACCCGCACGAGCGCACGCGATATCCCACACAGTCGCCGCAGCATCGCCTCCTGTTGTGCGAGAGGGACGTCGCTAAAGAGAGTTGCTGCCTCTGACATCGTGGTTCCGGCGGTGGCGGCACCAGCTGAAGCCTCAGCCCGCGCAAGCTCCGTGCGCACATTGTGGAGGAGCAGTTCGCAGGTACTCTTCAACGCGTGCACACGAGGCTTGTGCGGCAGCAACGTCAGCCGCGCGGTGCCCTCGCCATCACGGCTTCTCTGCTCTGCCTCTTCTGCCTCTCGTGATGACTGGGACCGACGACGATCGTGTGCCCAGTTGCAGCTGCTCTCGCGCCGCAGGACCTGCAGACGCGCTATGCCCTCCCCGAGGACCCCCACACAGCCAGTGAAGGAGAGCTGAACAGGACGCGATGCGGAGGCTGTCGTGTCTGCTGCGATCAGTCGCACGTAGTCATGCAAGGGGCGAATGAAGCGGAGAGGGGTCTCGTTGTCCTCTGTGTCATCCTCGTTGGGTTCCTTTCCGTCTGACGGCGTCCCAACCGCCATGGACTTGTCCACGATGTGCCGGTTATCAGGCGAGCCCGTCATTCGGCGCACGTAGATGGGCTCCACGAGAAGATGCACGGCTTCTGCATCGGGTGACGTCTGTCCAGTGGTGGTCGTCGTCGTCGCGATGGGAGAGAGTCGCAGAAGAAGTCGGCGCAGCGCCTCATCGTCAGAAAACGGCACGCTCAGCTTCACCGTCCGTGGGGTTGACGGTGACGCGCATGTGGGGAGTGCCTGCGCGAGTGCCGCACGCACGACGGGATGGCTCAGCAGCGGTGTCGCGCCGTGCCAGAAAACCAGCTGGGCCAGCGCCGCGTCATCGATCCGGCTGCCTCCGGCATTCCGTGTGAGGCGCAGAACATGCGCCACCCAGTGCACTGTGAACTCCGCGCGGTCTTGCGCGTCTGCACCGTGTTGATGCCAAGCGAGAAGGCACGAGACTACACGCGGTGCGAGGACAGGAAAAGGCACGGCGTGAAGCGCCTGATCAGCCACTTTGGCAGAGGCGGTCTGGGGTGTAGTCGGTGACTGGGATACCATCGTCTGTTCTGCGTCGCGCAGCAGCAAGGGCATCCACTCCTGTGGCGAGAACTCAGTGGCAGGTGGACTCGGCAGCGTGCAGCGCCACTCCAAGACGATGGGCAGCACACGGCGTACAGCAGCTGGAAGTGCGGACGGTGATTGCGTTGGACGAGTAGTGCCACCACTCACTGATCCTGACGCACGGAGAGCGAGGCGCACAAGCGGTGACGTCACACGCTCACTCAGCAGGGCCAGGGCGTGTGGGTCGGCCGCGGGGTGGCCAGAGCGGCTCACAGTGCGAGAGCCATTGCGTTGCCCTTGCAGTGAGGAGCCGCTCATCAGCGAGGGATACGATCGCACGCGATGCAGCCACCCGCCTTCCGTGCTGAAGGTCAGCGAGTCAGCACCTGATGTCATGTGAGGGTCCCACAACGCACATCCCAGCTCCTCGATCACACGCACACAGAGGAGGGGGTGGAGCTCGGCGCCAGCTGGCGGTGCGAGGATGGCGTGCAGGACGTCGTCCAGGGCGGCGTCGCGATCAGCCCGTGACGCGTGTGGGGTGAAGCCTTCACTCTGAAAGGTCTCGCGCACGTGTGTCGAGAGCGCGTTCAGCTTCGGCGCAGGCGGCGTGGACGTGCAAGGCGGCCCTCCAGACTGAAGAGGCGGTGTCCCTGTTGCCGACGAGCACCACCTGCGCGCGCTCATCCACTGCGGCGATGTGTGCGCGTGACCACCAATCAAGGTCATGGCTCCGCGCCTGTGGTGCCAGCAAGCAGCTCTCTGAGCACAGGTGCGTCCCCACACCGACAGCTTCATCGCAGAGGTGGTGAGGGGTAAGAGCAGTAAAGATGAAAAGAGTGCGATTCGGATAAGAACCAGGTCAATGTACTTGTTTCAGTTGTGAAGGGGTCCAGGCGTACATGTGAGGGGCAGTGGAAGGGAGCGTGAAAGGACAGTTTATGTGAGGACGAGTGGATAGGAAGTGATGCAGGCATGGTAATACTCCTGTTCGAGTTTCACGTTTTTGGGAGACTCGTTGTTGAGAGAGTGGCGCTACTTCTTGTGCCGCACACCATCACGCCAAACACGTGCAGTGAGGCGCTGCATGACGACTTGCAACTCTGAACAGAAGAGAAAAGGGACCTAAAGTCCAGAAGAGTCGAGAGACTAGAGACAAGAGACATACATCCCTCTCTCTCCTCAGGGGATGTCCACAGCATTGTGAGTCCACCCTGCGGACAGTCACATGGTCTGTTTGAGAAGAGTTCACGACACTGCATCGCCAGTCTCCACAGTGTGTTTTCGTTCGTTCATTTTGTTTTTTTTAATCTGTTAACTTTTGTTCGTTCGTAGTCCGCTACGCCATTTTCCCTCCAAAAGAAAGGGAAATGGGAAAGGGAAAGGGAAACACAACAAAGAACAGGTGCGTCAACAACAAGGGGGGATGAAGGAAGGAAGGGGAAAAACAGTCAAACACACACACAAAAATTTCAAGAGCAACATGGTCCCCACAAAAGGAAAAAACACCAGCGAGTTGGGACTCATGAGGACAACACTCTAACCATGTACTCTTACACTGGAATGCTAAAAACGCAAAGAAAAAAACCGAAGAAAAACGAAAAGATCAAAAGAGAAGGAACGAAGGCGATAATGGCAGACTCAGCTGCAGTTTTAACGAAGGCGGGCAATTGGCTTGTTGCTATTCGCATCGCCACCACCTTGTGTCAGCATCCGCTCAACTTCCTCAACGTGCTCAGCGTGGCGCTGTGCCTCCTTCGCCGCGTCGTTGCGACGGAAGTACACGCGCGCGAAGGCCGACAAGACGAACGTGACGGTGTAGATGATGGCGCCGTTGTAGCAGGCCTTCGCCTTGGCGCTCGTCTCCCAGCCGTTCTCGACTGCCGCGATGGCGAAGGAGACGGCGTTGTTGCTGAACATCATGCCGAAGGTGACCAGGAGAATAATGCCGAGGACGGAGAAGACCGCGCAGCACGTCGCGCACGCATCGTAGCCCATTTTTTTTCTTTTCCTGCGGAAGTGAAATGCGAAGGGGAACCCAACAGCACACGGCGAAAGCAAAAGAAGAAAAACGCGGACAGACCCTGTGAGCACGTGGAAGAGAAAATGAACAGCGTGAGTGAGAGAGAGAACGGTGTGTGGTGAGGAGGAACAGGGGAGGGGATGAAAGGAGGTACTACTATTGGCGACTGGGTTTCACAGCTGATGGAAAGTAGTGAAATGAAGACGCAAACCTCCTCTGTTTGCCGGAAAGTGCAGACGGCACGCTACCACTCGCCATCAGAGTGAGTCGCAGCTCGTCCGTCCGTCTGTCCGTGAGTGCGTGTGCGTATGTGGGCCTACATGTGGCCGTGGTACTTGCGTCACAAGAAACGGCGGAAAGCAAGAGAAAGCCGTGCCGCGCTGACGTACTGCAGCTTGCTCTCTCTCTCTTACAATCCGTGATTCGCATGCCCACTGCTTTTTTTTAATTTTTGGTTCGTTTGTGCTCATAGTGGCAACTGAGAACAACCAAGAAAAACACGAGTGAAATCTGACAGCAACGGCAGCAACAGCAACAAAAACGGGAGAAGAAAACAAAAGAGAACAAAGATGCGCACCAAAGTCAAAGCATGAAAACAGAGAACAGGCAAAGAGAAAGAAACAAGCGGCAACGACTCGTCGTGACCTGTGGTCAACCTCTGTGGGGAGAACTGAAGAGGAAGTGTGCTTGACGCCGAGATGTGATGGTGCAGCAAAGAGGAAAAAAGTGAGCGAAGCAAAGGTAAAGGCGGGGGTTGGCTTCGTGTGTATAATGGTTGGCACGTCCAGTCACTCCTTCTCTGCAAACGGATCCCTGTCTGTGTGTGGGAGAGAGGGAAAGAGAGAAGTGGTAAAGAGCCGAGGGGGAGGACACAATGTAAATCAAAAAATCAAGCTTCCCCGAATTGCACGAAAAGAAGAATGGGAAGGTGAAGCAACCAGAACAGAGAACTAAAGAAAGAAAAAGTGTTGCAAAAAAAAAAAAGAGAGAACACTAAAAGAGAAAGCAAAGAAGCGCAGCATTCCCTCAGAGGATGGTACAGTGATTCATGGCGTGGTGGTGTTTGCAGCGTCCTCTGCGTTTGCAATGTGTTTATGTGTGTGTGTGTGTGTTCTTCTGTATATCCGCGTTTCACAGAGTTGGTCCTTTGTGTCACAGACAAAACAAGCAAAAAATCGCTTTCAGAGTGCGCACACGTGGGGCATGCAGTGGTGGTGTACAGCAAGATGTTGTCAGTCGTCGCGCCAGTTGTTGTTGCTGTTGTGTTCTGTGCTTAACAGCAGGCTCCTGCGCTCGCGGGCTGACCCTGGGCGCCATTCTGGTTCGTGGGTGCGTCAAGACGGCGTGCCCCCGCCACGCGAGGCCCAGTGCCGGTGTAGGCAAGTCCGTGATCGAGGAGCTGTGCGGCGAGGTCAACAAACACTTGCTCAATGTTGTTGTTCTCCTTGGCGGAGGTTTCGTAGAAGGCGGCGACGCCCTCTTCAGCGCCAAGCGCACGGCCATCCTCATACGAGACCTGGCGCAGGGACTCGAGGTCCTTCTTGTTGCCGACCAGGAAGATGACCAGCGTGGGATCGGCGTTGGCCCTCAGCTCCTTGATCCACGTTTGCGCCTTGCGGAGGCTCTCGCTATTTGTGATGTCGTACGCGACAATGGCGCCGCACGCACCGCGGTAGTAGATGGGAGCAAGCGAGCGGTAGCGCTCCTGTCCAGCGGTATCCCAAATCTCAAACTTGAGTGCGCGGGTGGTGCCAGCTGCCGGTTGCGGAGCGGCCGCGCCGGAAGAGCCCGTCGACGGCACGAGCACGGTGCGTGTGAGGTACGCCGCGCCGATGGTCGTCTCCTGGTTCGCCATGAACTCGTCGCGGGCAAAGCGGAGAGCGATGGAGCTCTTCCCCACGGCCGACTCGCCGAGAAGAACAATCTTGGCGGTCGCCGCCTCAGCCACACGGCGCGGTGGGGCGTTGCTGGCCATTGGTGTGTGTGATGAGGGAGAGGAGTGGTGGTGGTGTGAAGGAAAAGGCGAGAGAGGCCGAAACAAAGACAGGAAAGTTGTGAGTGTGAGAGAGAAAGAGAGGTGCCACGGAGGGGGGGAAGAAAAAGATACCAGCTAACGCTGTGAGCAAGATGAAGAAATGGAAAAAGGTGGGAGAGACGGTGTACGCTATCGAACCTATGATACAGGGAGATGAAGGAAGAATGCGAGTGCGGAGCAAAGAAGGTTAAGATAGAGAGTGAGTGAGTGAGTGAGAGTGTGGGTCGCAGTGGGGCGTGCGAAAGTGGGATGTGCGGGTCTAGTTGTCAACGAGTCATCACAAGCTGCCCGATGATGACGCGAGATGTGTGGGTGTGTGGCTCCATATTCGCCTTGTTTTTTGGCGCTGTTGCTGCCTGTTTGCTGGCCTCACTGGAAAAAAAAAGTTCACTAAATGATAGGTAGTAGACGGAATAGTGCAACAAAAAAAAGAAAAAGAGCTGGTTTGCCATCATGCTATTGTTGCCTTCTTCAAGCACGAGAGATGAGGAGAACAGAAACGCAGTGCGAGGGACTGGTAAAAGAAGAGAGCACTCAATGAAAAAGGGCTTGGCGAAGTGACACCATTCAAGAAATAAATAATAGGCAATGAACAGCTTCAGCTCCGTGACTGGCCTCGCATTTTCATCCTTTCATATGTGGTTCTTTTTCTTCTTCTGGTATAGATGCAGTGCCCTTGCACACGCGAGGAAAAAAAAAGAGGGGACAGAAGTGCCTACATGGTCACGCACGAGTCATCGCTGCTGCTGCCGCCGCCACTCTTGAAGTTACCGCGCTGCACGTCGGCCGCCGCCTTAATCGCCTCGTCCGGCAACATCTCGCTGCTCAGAGCCGAGAGGAACAGGATGCTCTGTTTCGACATGCCCAGGGCACTGTTACGCACCACCATCGAGAGCGGCACAGCAGGGTACATTGGCGGCGTCGCATTCATAGGCATGGGGACGGGCACCACGTACGCCTTCCAGGCCGTGCTCGTGCTCACCGCCGCGGACGACTGCGAGGCGGTATCCACCGCGACATCCACCATGCGCCCCATCGACCAGTTCTTGTTCACGTTGAGGAACAGACTCGGCACAGCCGCGTAGCCGCCGCTCTGCGCACGCGACGGGATGAGGAAGCACACCAACGGCGTGGACATGTCCTGCGCGGACTCGGTCGCCTTGCCGATGGCGGTCTTGACCGTGTTGCGCGGCTGTTGGAGAAGGCTGGCGATGCTCGTGGTGACGGCAGGTGCACTCTTGGACGTCGGCGATGACGTCGGCGTGGCGTGTGCGGGAGAACGTCTGCGATTCGCCTCCGTACTTGAAACCGTGGCCTCGGGCTGTGGTGACGGGCTCACACGGCGAGCGGGGCAGTTGTGCGCGGCGGGACTGCGGTGCTCGATGCAGTACGTCTTGCCGCAGAGATCACAGACGATGCGCACCTCCTCCGTGCGGCCGCAGCCAGGCAGGGTGCAGCGCTTCTCCATCGCGCCACCACCACCGAGCCGCTGGCCGCCGCCTGGGAAGAGCCTGGCCAGAAGAGGATTGGCTGGTGAAGGCGCAGCAGCAGCAGTAGACGTGGACGTTGGGACATTCTTGCAGCCGCGGTCAATGTGTCGACTCACAGCCTCGTCGAGGGGCTGCTGTGGGTACTCGAGTGGCACCGCACGCGCACAGACAGGGCAAGTAGCGATGCGTTCATCCTTGGCCTCTGTGCAGTGGTGTGCAGAGCCGTTCAAGTGCTGTGAGCAGAAGGTCTTGCCACAGTTGGTGCACCGCGCCGCCAGCAGGTCCATCTGTGTGCAGCCCTCAAACTGACAGATGTGGCTGTCGTTGTCTTGAATACCAACCTGCATCCTTCTGTCTTGCTGCTGTGAGGTTTGTGTTTTCTTTTTCTTATGATTGTGAAACACAGGGAGCAATGTATAGAAAACAGGGTGTTGAGGGGGGAAACGAGAAAACAGATGCGTGCAATATCAAATACAAGGTTAGAAAGGCAAAGAAGGGAATATGGACAGTAAGTATGCTATACAGTGTGAGGTTGACCACGGTTCTTTGGAATGATGATCAACAGCGAGAGAGAGAGAGAGAGGAGGAGGATATAAAAGAGCAGGAGGAGAGTGGTAATATGTGTTGGTAAAGAGGTGGAATGCATTCGAACTTTCATGTTCAGGGTCAGACGATGGGCGTATGAGCCAGTAGTCTGTGCGAGTGTGTGAAGTAGTGTGATTCGCTCTCCTATTTTCAAACACGTTGTGTCTGTCCGAGTGCTCAATGATGTTGATTTTGAAGTTGGAAAGTGATGGTGAGAATTACGGCAGTACTTTGCATGTCGCACTGCTTTAGACGTGTTTTTTTTTTCTCTTCGATTATTCGCAGCCAGATTTACAATGAAAAAGCAGGGGGGGCACACTCCAGCCTACCCACGCTGCCGTCTTACGCGTCCAGGCGCTCAGCAGCCTTGGCCTCCTCTGCTGCTGGGCCACTCATGGGACTGCAAATGTTCAGAAACGCCATGAGACCAAAGGCCTTGAGCGAGCCGTCGATCGCCAGTTCGATCTTGTAGCCACTGAGAGTCCCGCTAACGAACCAGGCCGGCTCATCCGGGCTAGCATCGCACATACGGCGCCGCAGGCCGATCACGAGTCCGCCCGTGAGCAGGTTCGGGCCGAGCAGCTCCTGCATCTTCACGTCCTCTGCTCCGCTGACGCCAACCTGCTCCAAGTACTGCACCAGTGGACTCTCAGGCACAAAGTACGGGTACTTGGCGGCCAGGTCCGATCCCGCAGAGGCGTTCACAAGCGCGCGCCAGCACTCATGCACGGGCATGTAGCCATCTCGCAGCAGACGTGCGAGCTGCTCACAGTTGGCGTCCGTCACCGTCAGCTCCAGACGGCGTGCGCGGAAGAGAGGCGCCAGGTAGGAGGCCGACTCGACCACCGCGCGCCACCGGCACTCCGCTGTCGCCAGAAACTTCCCATCGTACGCCTCGAAGGCACGCATGCCCATCGACACCACCTCCACGCCAGGCCCTTTGAACGGCGCAGTCTGAAAGAGCATCTTCACCACGCCGTGCGTTGCGAGCACGATGCGCCGGCTTGGGCCACCGTTGGGGTTGAGGTGGTACACAGGCACCAGGCCCTCCCCCTGCAGCGAGTCGGATGGCAGGCCGTGCGGCTTCAAGTAGGAAAAGAAGCGGGCGTCGTGGCGATCAAAGTGGTAGAAGTCGGAGATGTTCACCCACGTCGGGTCGTCCACGGCGACCGGTGCCCAGAGCTTGCCCTTGGTCCACTGGTTGAGGCGGTTGCGCACGTCGCTGGGACTCGTCCAGTCCGGCTGCTTCACCTTGCGGAAGGCCGCGATGAAGAAGCCTCCCGTGTCGTTGCGGTGGGGCAGCACACGCAGCACACGCCGACCGTCGTACTGGCTCGGCACCTTGGGCTCGTACAGCTCCTCCACGTTGGGCTCCAGGACGCCGCCGCTGGAGAGCAGTGTGCCGCCGAGGGCCTTGAGCCGCTCGTTGACATCCAGCAGCTCCACCGAGTCGCCGAACTGCTCGAGTGCCGCGCACACCACCTCCTCGTCCTCCTTGGGGTTCATGCTGCACGTGCTGTAGACAAGAATGCCACCGTCAGCGAGGAGGTCAAGACCACGGCGGAGCAGCGCCTTCTGGGTGGGCTGCAGCGACTTGACGTAGCCCGTCGACCACGTCGCGGCCACGCCAGGCTCCTTCCGGATCGTTCCGTCGCCGCTGCACGGCACATCGCAGATGACGCGGTCAAACTGACGCTCTGGTGGCGCCTCCCCCCTGGCGCGATCCACTTCGTACAGCCTCGGCCACTGAACGGCATCGCAGCGGGTGCTCATGACGTTTGGGGCGTGGTAGCGCTTCAGCCGCGCAGGAAGCGTCTGAGTTGCCTTCACGCGGTCCTTCTCGTTGGCAATCAGCACACCACGGTGCAAGCCAGGTGCCCCGGCGTGGTGCTTGCCCATCATGGCATCCAGCGCCTGGAGCGTTTTGCTGCCAGGAGCGGCGCAGAGATCAATCACGCTGTGGTGCGGCTGCACGTCGAGCATGAGCACCGGCAGCGCGGAGACCACCTCCTGGAACGAGACGGCGCTGGACGTGTGCAGCGTGCGGCACACGTACTCGGCCTTGGGATGGGAGTGGTAGTCGTCGTTGGAGCACGAGTACAGGTCCGCGCACGGCGGTGTGCATGTCACCGGCTTCACCACGCTCGCGAGACCCGGGAGAGAGGCAGTGGCAGCAGCGGTAGTAGCAGCATCACTGGTAGTGGTGGTGGTGGGTCCCACCTCGTCACCACCAGGGCGGTGTAGAATCTCGAGCGCGAGGCGTCGCAGCACCGGCTCACAGGCGTGCACACGCAGCGTCATGGGCAGTGGCACTTGCAGCGATTTCATAAACCGCGTCCACTCCGCCTCGTCGGCCTCACCGACAGCGCCATGATCCGGCGGAGACGAGGCGTCTTGACCGTGCGTGAGAGCAGCGAATCGGCTCCCCTTGTAGTACTGAATAAGCGGCGTGCCCTCATCCAACGGTTCCATCATTGCTCCCGCGGCACGACGTCGCTCGTGCACGTTCACGGGGCCCGATGCCTGCCCAATCGCGAAGCACAGCTCTGCAATGTTGAGTGATTCGGGGGTGGACTGGCTGCGTGGGACGCGCTTGGTGATGCGAAGGAGGTCGATCGCCCCGTCTGGGCACGCCTCAGGACCGAGGTCTGCCACAAGGCGAGCGACGCCAGCCGCATCAATGTACCCGTTGCCTTCCTCCTCTGTCTCGGCGGGAGTGGGTGCACCGTAGTGCTGCTGCAAAAACTGACGGGTGTCGGAGCCTGCTGGCACGAGCCCGACAAGGGCAGCGAGGGCGGTGGGGAGATCCTCACGCGCACGCTTGCGGCGTTGCTCGTGGCGTCCCATTTTTTTTTTTGACAGTCAAAGGTAAGGGATACACCCGTTCAGCTAGGACCGTTTTTCGTGCTGCGCGCGTTCTTCTTCTTGGCGGTTCAGGAGTGAGTGAGCACAACAAAAAAAAAGGTGTGGGTGGTCAGTCGTGTCAGAAAGAAAAAAAAGAGGAAGGAGAGTGGGGGGGAGCAAAAGAACCGTGATGAATTCAGTGTGAATGGATAAACCTTCCTGCAGCAGTTGATTGTTGAGTGAGACGCCACGTGTAAAGAAAAAGGAAACCGAAAAGACCAGAGAAAACGATCCCTCGGAACGGGTTGGCACACAAGTTCGGACTCCTTTTTTCCCCGTTTCTCACTTCCGTGGCTTTTTTTTGTCTGATTTGTGGTGTGTTTCGTTGCTGTTGTTATGTGGCAATAAATAGGGGCGAGTGCAAAGAACGAGTAGGGGAGAACAAGGGAGGGAAAGGAGAGTTGCTTTATAAAAGCGCGCAGCATCTTTATTCTTGGTACCCACATCTGACCTCTCATCACGTCCTCAGACCTCCCAGAAGTGCTTTCCCTTCTGGTTTAGCATGTCGCGGTCTGCACCGTGGCGAATCAGGTACTTCCCTACCTCTTCATTGTTTTCCATGGAAGCGTAGAAGAGTGCTGTGTCGCCACGTGAGTCCTGCAAGTTCATCCACCGGCGATGCAGAACCTTGCTCCCGGCGTTTTGCTTCTCGCTCGCATGCACCACCTCCTCGACCAGCTCCATCGTGCCACGGCTGACTGCGCGATGCAGAATCGATTGGCCGCGGCTGTTCTGGTGGCCCAGTTCAGCGCCTTGCTTCAGCAGCCAGCGAACAACGCGGAGAAGCCCGCGCGAGACGGACAGCAGCAGTGGTGTGTTGCCCTGCTCGTCCTCTAAGGCCAGCACAAGGCGCCGGCACTCCTCTTGTGACGGTGGCTGTGTGGAGGTGGAGGTGGCGGGGTCTGTGTGCGCTTCGGTGGCCTCAGGAAGGGGTGCCGATGGGGGCTGCGCCGCGGCAGCAGTAGCAGCAGCAGCAGCCGCGGCAGTGGCGGTCGCCGCGACCACGTTTGGCAGCGTTTCGCGCCAGCGCGAAAAGGCCTCGTAGGCCGCCGCGCTTTGGGTGAGGATCGCCTCCAAAAGATCATCCGGCGCGGCCACCGTGCAGGCCGTGGCGAAGGGGGTGGACATGTCGTCGTCGACCGTCAAGACGGGCGAGCAGTACGGCTCATTCATGAGCGTCGTGGCCAGCTCAAAGTTCTTCATCGCAATGGCCCAGTGGAAGGCTGTGCGACCGTCAGCATCGCGATAGCCCCACACACCGTGCAGATAGGGTCCACTTGTCACTGCGTCGCCATTCGCGACCTCCTCATCCTCACTGGGCACGCGTTCTTTGAGGTGCGCGTAAATAGGCCCAATTTCTGTCCCACGGCACAACTCCGAGAGGTGATTGTCACCCATGGCGTCTCTTTTGATGATGTTGCCTGGGTGGTTTGTTGGCTGGTTCGTTCAGATTTCAATAACAAGAATAGTAATAATAAGGGAGGAGCAAGAAAAGCAGGAAAAATGATGCTGTGTCCTGCGAGAGATACGTCAGATACTCTTGTCTCTTTGAACACTGTGTGTTGAGGAGAACAGCGCGCTTATTGAAGAGGAGAAAAGGAAAAGAGACGGAGAAGAGGAGATAGGGATGTCCACGTGAACGTATGAGTGCTCCTTGTGAAGGATAGTGACAGGGGATTCGCATGTGAGCTGTCGGCTTTCGGTTTTAAGGCCCGTCTTCCCTTCTGCGTTGGCTTGGACTTCTCTACAAAAGGGATAGTCACTGCACCGACGTGCTGACACCATCAACAGTTAAGCGTGGCAATGCCATAACTCTGTGTTCGTTGCGATGCACGAAAAAGAGTCTCCAGCCCCACACGCACAAAAAGAGAGGAGAAAGCAACCAACGTCGTGCGTTGCTGTTGTCCCAAGCTGAGTGACTCCCAAACAGGTTTCTCTCTCTACCGACTCGAGGGTGGTGAGTGATGCTAGTTGGTTAAATTTGGTTTCAGGTCGGTTCGCAGAGTGAGACCAAGGTGGAAAAGTGGGGAAAGCACAACTTTTATGAAAGCGAAAAGGCAAAGATGAAGTAAATGAACCACAAAAGTAAACGAAAAGAAAAATAATGCAGATGAGGCGTCGGGAATGCGCGAGGGACATACAATTAGTTCATTCAGTTCGCAGCCATGTGGCCGAACTCAAAGTTGTCTGACTTGACGAGAGAGAACAAGGGACCATAAAGATGAACGTGAAAAATGAGTGAGTGAGTGAGGCGCCACTGGGAGGCAAGAACGGACGGCGGTGAACAAAAAAAAAGAACGAAAAGAAAATTGTACATGTGAATCATGTCTCTTCGCAGCCATGTTTGTCAGTTGTATGTATCTGCGTGCGTTCACTCGTTGTTCTCTTGAAACGGAAAGTTCTCCTTTTGGTTTTTGTCTTCAACATCCTCTACTCGTGTATGAATACACGGCGCGATCCTTATTCTGGTGGCGACTGTACAGCGTGAACTATCCACATTGTGCTTTCTCGTTACAAGGCTTTTACATATCGTGGTGGATGTTTTATATTATTTTTTTGAGGGGGCGGGAGAGTCTCACTTTTCGTTGCAAACGTCTGCCTGTTGCGTATGGGGTGTACAGACCGTGAGAGAAAGAGAGAGTGTCTTTTTGTGTGTGCTTATGTTTGTGCGTCGCTTGGTGGAGTGTTGAGCGTTTCTCAGTCGAGTGAAGTGTACCAGGTCAACGAAAAGGGGGGGAAAAGGCAAGCAAAAATTTGAAAAGTGGGCGAGTACCCAAGCCACCCGCTGGCACACCATGCACCTATCACGTTGGGAATACGGAGAGATTGTGCGCTGGTGCGTGCACGTACTGACCCCGCTGAAAAAGATGAAGGGGAGAATGCAGCAAAAAAAAAAAAACGTATCATCTCCACTCATTCAAAAGAGAGGGGCAACATGAGTCATCATTGTTTTACATGGATTTTCTCATGCCGATTCTAGTTGACGTTCTGTGGCAGATACATATCGATGCGTGCACCATTGCCGCGTTTCACTATACGCGCCAGGTGTGTCATAAACATGAGAGTCAACGGAGGCGGAAAAGATCTGCACGCGTGGCTTGACGTGCGTCCGTGCGTGTGTCCGCTGCGCGGCGACGGGCGCTATGAGTCGTCATTGTTGGCCCAGTACGTTTTGTTGTTCTCGGCGTGATCGATGGCGAAGCGGACGTCTGGCAAAAGTTCACCGAGCTGCTCAAAGAATGGGATGATGATGTAGTTCATGAACGCAATCTGGCCCTTTGCAATGGCGGGCTGCAGACGGTCCATAAAGGGACTGCACTGTATGCCAAGGCTACGCTCACGGTCACCCTGCTGGTAGAACTCATCGGAAATCTTGCTACTCCACTTGAGGTAAATCTCCAGCGGCCGTCCACAATTCGAAATGTCGGCCATCTTGAGAGCCGTCGCCAGTGCGAGAATCTGCTCCTCCTTCTTGAGGAACGTGGCCCGCTCTTGCAGCTTCGTCTTGAGCTGCGCAACAATCTTGCCGTGCAGACCCATATCCGTCGCCAGCACCATCTCGATCATGACCTCGCGCACCTCACGCCGTTGGTCATCGGTGAAGGAGGTGAGGATGTCAAAAGACGGGTTCTTCATCAGCTCGAAGATGCTGCTAACGTGGAGGTTCTCCAGCACGCTGCGGTCATTGTACAAGTTGGAGAGGTAGCTGGAAGTTTTGATGTGGTAGTTGTTGTTGATGCCAGGGTGGTCAAAGTCGTGGATGGTGGCCGAGAGCAGTGCCGCGAAGATCTGCAGATCACTGAGCTCGCATCGCTTCTTCAACCCGCCCTTGAAAATGATGAACTGAGTGATCTGCAGCACATCTGCGGCATGCATCGAGTTGTGGTACGGGTTCCCATGGTAGCCAGCCTCCACCACACTAATCCAGTTGAGAACGAGCTGCTCGTCGATGCTGAAAGTCTCCAGAAAGCGGTACTTGCACATGATAGCGTAGAAGGTCACGAAGAGTGAGCCGCCGTGCGGCTGGAACGGCAGTGAGCTGTAGCTGTCCCCCGTCATGGCTGTCTGGACATCAAACATGTTGTAGTCCCACGCGTCCAGCTTGTCGAGCAGCTCCCACAGCTTCGCGTATTGCGGCTTTGCGAACGCCTTGGTCTTCTCCGCCAGCTCCGCCTTGCTGTACGGCTTGATGACGCTGTTGCCGGGCGAGTCCTCAATGCACTCTTCAAGTGGCAAGAAGCGGCTCTTCACAAGCCTCATTAGCTCTTTGTCAAAATCCTTGCACGAGCCACCGTTGAGGGGATTGTGCAGGCGGCACCCATTCGGCTCACGCTCCTCCGCCTTGACGACCTCCCACGGGCTCTTTTCCTCCTTGTCGTTGTCGCCCAGTTTCTCCTTGAGCTCAACAAGCCGCTTGGAGCTCTGGTCCCGCTGCTGGATGTTGCGGTTCAGGTTTTCCTGCAGCGCGCTGAACTCGCGATCCAGACCGCTGAGCTGGGTTGACAGGGCAATCTCGTCCTGCTGCAGGCGAGACAGCCGCTGCTCGTACTCCTTCGTGTGGGCGGAGATCTGTTGGCTCTGAAGCATCTCGTCGAGGAGGAATGCCTCCATGTCGGTGTCTGACGCGGCAACAGTGAAGGACACCCGGCCTCCGATGCGTGGGCATGGCACGTGCGCCTCCACATCGCCAGAGCTAGAGATTTCGCAGGTGACGGTGTTGTTGGAGAAGGCGTCCGCGATATCCTCAAAGAAAACATCCCACGTAGCGTGGCGGTTGGCGGCGTTCTTGATGGACTCGAGGTCAGCTATGGTATACTCCTTCTTGTAGGAGCGGTCCGTGGAGCTGGCATAGACGCTCACAACCAGTGTCTCTGTATCTGTTCCGAGGGTGACCATGACGCACATGTCCTCGGCGAGAGCCGCACTGGATGCAAGGCCACGCAGCTCAGTCAGAGCGTCTGCCATGGTTGTTGGGGCACAGTGACGTTGGAAAGCGTTCAACAGACTTGGATTAGAAAGCAAAAACAGAGGACGGAAAAGAAGTGAAGAAACAAGAGGCACCGTACCAGTCTAATAAGGAAGAGAAGCAATCTTTCTTTGTGAAAGACAACGTGTAGCGAAACAGTTGTGGAGTGCCACACACAACTTCTTGCACGAGTTTCGAGTTTGATGATCACCGGGCGGTCCAAACAAAAAAAATGGGGGGAAAGTGGTTGAAAAAATTGCGGTTTCTTTACGAAATCTGTTTCTGTAGAGGTAAGTGAGAAAAAGAGAGAAGGGGGGAGCGGGTAAGTGCGATTTGTGTGTCTTGGATCGAAGGAGTCTTTCTCTATTGACAATAGTTGATCAGATCAGGGCGTTGGCGCGTTTTGCTCAGGAGGTTTGGAGAAGGCAAACGAGGCGGAAGCAGATGCATGTGTGTGTGTCCACATATGCTTGCGCACACAAGATTGCTTTTTATTTGCTCCTGGATCGCAGCATGGCATCACAAAGAAGACGTGATTCCTGGAATCTATTCGCCAACGCATTCGAGCCTCCACAACAGGACGTGTCTGCTGCATGTTTGCCACTTCAAGACGTGTCACAACCACATTCCGCTCAACGTCCGTTCACATAGACTTGTCGGTTTGTGTTGATGCTTTATTCTGTTTTGTGCTTCTTTTTGTTTTTGGACGTTTATTTGGAGGTTGGGACTGATTCAACGAGTCTGCGAACAAAACAACAAAAGCCGTGTCAAAGAAAGGAGAGAGAGACAAAAACACTGGTGCTTGGAACGGGAAAATAATACGTATAAATAACGGGCGAGTTATGAGCACATCAGCTGTGAGAGTTGGGCAAAAACAAAAAGAAACATGAGGAGAAAATGTCGCGATCGTGAAGCACATCCTGCTTCACTTAATGTGTGCAGTTCACGGTGTCCTCGTCTCCGGCGATTGGGCATCACATCCTCATGAAAAGGCGGAAAGGGAGAAGGGGAGAGAGAGAGAGAGCCAAAAAGAAAGGGATCGTGAAATGATGCGACAGTAAACAGAGTGCATTTGGTTCTCCGTCGACCTGGTGTATGCCTGTCACGTGCATACACTCCTCTCACACTTCTCCTTTCTGGTTCCTATTGCCTTTGATAATATTTCCCTTGCCGTCCCACAGGCTATCTCGCACGAAAAAAAAAACATAAACAAAAAACAAAAACACGGGTAATTGGCGAAGTGAATTCCACACACACCAAATCGTCCTTCTCCAACTATTTGTCTGTGCGCACGCCGCTCAAAAGGCCTTGCAATGTGGGTCGTGCGCGTTTATGGATATATGGGGTCGGCAGTTCACACAGCGTTAGTCAGTATTGTTTCTCCTTGGTAGCACGTGGCGTTTTCCCTCCCGCACCGTAGTGTATTGGCACTGCACCTTCTGTCTAAGCGCATAAGAAAGTACAGTGAGCACGAGGTAGCAGGGAACGGTTGGTGCGACATCGCGATAGTAAACGGGGGAGGGGAAAAAGTGGGCAGTCTCACATTGAAAACCAGTGTCCGCAGTTGCGTCTCCATAGCAACAATCGTCAGCCAGTGATCAAAAAAAAAAAGGCGGGGATGGCAAAGAGCGAAAACGAAGAGGAGCGAGAGTCTCACATATTTACATAACTCTCACGGCTCCCTTGTTTTACATTACATCTGCATGACGACGCCGATGTGCTAAACAAAGAACAAGAAAAAAAAGTGGAAAAGTGAAGGGCGAGACATCAAAATCCTGACACAGAAAAAAAAAACACAACGCAGCAAGAAAAGAAAAGAGCTGATGGAGAGCGAGCTGTGATCAGTCGAGCAAACTCAGGAATGCTGTATCATCTTGCAGGTACAACCCATCCACAGGCACCACACATGAAAAAAAAAATGTGGCTTTCTGAGTGTCTTTGTGTGTGAGTGTGTATGTATGTGTGTGCGGTTGTTATGGGGTATGCACGTCCTTTGATGAATACAGCCTGTCACCCTACTCCTGCGAGTACTGACCGTTGCAGAAGTTGGCAAACACCTCCTGCTGGGCAGCGGTGAGACGGCGCAGTGGGTTGCGTGGGCTCTCGGGATAGCGGTCAAAATAGTGGGTGTCGCCGTCCTTGCGCAGGCGGACGGGAATGGGGGCGGGGATCTTCTTCTGCAGCACAATCTTCCAGTCCACACCAGAGTAGTACTTGTGGCCCTTGACATCCTCAGCGCCGCCCTTGAGCACGCCCAGGCGCTTCGTCGCGTCTAGGGACAGCAGAGACTTGATGAGGTCCTTCGCCTTGACATCCACCCAGCGCGGGAATTGCACCTTGCCCTCCAAAATCTTCTCGTAAATCTTATACGGGCTCTCGTCAAAGAACGGTGGGTAGCCCACCAGCATTTCGTACAGCAGGATGCCGAGTGCCCACCAGTCCACGGCGCGGTCGTGGCCCTTGCTCTGAATGATCTCTGGCGCCAGGTATTCGGGTGTGCCGCACAGCGTGAACGTGCGGTCAACTACTCGCTTCGCGAAGCCGAAGTCGGTGATCTTGATGTTGCCATCCACATCAAGCAGGATGTTCTCGGGCTTCAGGTCGCGGTAGACGATGTCCTTGCTGTGAAGGTACTCGAACGCCAACGCTACCTCGGCCGAATAGAACTTGGCCACATCGTTGGGGAACTTGCCGGCCTTGCGGAGGTGGGAGAAGAGTTCGCCACCGACGACGTACTCCAGGAGAATGTACAGGCGGTCCTCGTCCATGAAGCCTTTGAGCATATTAACAATGAACGGGTGCTGGATCTCTTGGAGAATGCTCGCCTCGGCGAGGACGTGGTCTACTTGCTTCATACGAATAATCTCCTGCTTCTTGAGGCACTTGAGGGCGTAGTACTTCTGGTCCTCCTTGTGTCGCACCAGACGCACACGGCCGAACGTGCCAGTGCCCAGCGTCTCACGCATTTCGAAGTCCGACAGCTTCCATTTGTCAGCGTCGACCTTGGTAGGCATATTTCCTACGAGAAGAGGGAGGAGTACAACGATTGCAACACGGGTGAGCGCTAGAGATAGCTTTTTTTTCTTCTCTTTCTTTGTCTGTCTGTGTGTTGGTGTGGGAAAGGTTGCAATACTACTTCTACACCCCGATAACAGTTGCTGTTTTCTGTGGCTGGATGTATTACTGATTGGGCATCGCAGCGGAACGCAAAGCAAAAATGCGAAGGTGGAAGGGGAAGATGAGCAGTCGTGTGCGAGTGAGTAAGAGAGGGCGGGAGAGAGAAGAGCAGAGATGAGTGCGCAATCTTGCCTTTGAAGGCAGATGAGGTGGAAGCGTACTGCAAAGGGGGAAAAAACAGTGCATGAATTTGACACCATCTTGATTCAGAGTGTCTGTTGTTGATATTTTTTGTTTTGTTGTTTCTCTCTAGTGACAGGTAGCGACGCCTGGTGTGAGCGAGCACTTCCAGTCGTTTTCACTTCATGTTTTTTTTTGTTTGCGTGGGTGTGTCTCTTGAAGAGAGCAGTAAATCAGCAACGGAGAAAGGAAAAAAAACAAAAAAAATCAGCGTAAGACAATTTCAAATGACCAAAAACGCTATGCTGAGGAGGAAAACAACTTGGTGAACTTGGCACCAGCAGACTCGGTTTGAGTGTTCCACCCGGTCTCAATCTGCTGTAGGGCCTCTGCGTTGCCCTTGGCACGCTCTTTCAGCTGGGCCAAAAGATCGTTGTCTGCGTTGCGGCGACAATCTGCTCCGGCACTGCTCCAGTCGCCGCATTGAACGTAAAATTCCATGCGCTGCTCGATCCGCTGGACACGGGGAATGTACCGTCTCGCCTGCTGTACTCGCCTGTGTGACAAGAGGACGGTCACGAACGATTCGGGACTGATAATGGACTTTGACTTGCTATCCACACCGAGTTGCTGGTCGATACGGTCCCACTCCTCGGTGGCGCAAAAGGCACTGAGCATGCACCACTGGTACATCTTCTCAGGCACACTGAATTGCGTTTTTAGACGTGCGGCAATAGTTGGTTGCCCGTGCTCAAATGTCAGTCGAATCAGGTCGGCGGCGCTTCCAGACAAAAACCGCTTGTCGTCGAACTGTCGCATCAGCTGAGTCTGCTCCTCCACAAGCGCCCCTTCCATGCGAACGTACTTTGCTTGAAGCTCAAGTTCGGCAGGGGTCTCCGTTTTGGTCAAGACACCACTACCGGCGGACAGCAATGGGGACAATTCAGCCTCTTTTTTCGCCGAGATGCTCGCGGACTGAGCAGCGTTGCTCTTCAGTTCCTGTGCTTCGGGCCATTCGACGCCACCGCGAGGACTTGCCAGAGACGTCACGAGAGCGTTCTCTTCACGGAGCAGTCGCACAAGGTGCTGGTGTGTGGCCAAAGAGTTGTCAGTGGACAAATAGTTGGCCAGAAGCGGATGATGACTCGCACCAACAAACGCGTACTGAATGAACAAGTCACGTGACAGGCGATTTTTTGTGATGATGGGAATGGCGTCTTTTCCGCGCATCCGGAGCAGTTGGGTGATTGCCACGAAAATCAGGTCGGAGTAGCCAGACGAGAGGGCCTTTGTGAGAGCCAACTCGGGCTCGTTGATTCCCAGAAGCATGGGAACAAGTCGGAATGCATTCGGCTCGTGTTCAAGAAAAACCAGCGCGGCCTTGCGCTTTCCACAGAGACTGGCAACTTTCGCCGCCTGCGTCAACGACACGTTCAGCCGCCGCAATTTTGACGCGATTCCTTTTGCAATCTCCCTCTCGCTGGCGGTAGAGTTGGTACTGCGTGTGAGCTTCGCAACCACCCAGTCACTGATAATTTTTTCCGAATCCAGCGCCAACGCATTCGCAACAGAGTATGCCAATTGAAACTTGTCAATGTTTGTGAGCCGCGTCACGAGCTGCTCATCGCCCAGTTCTGCCATTTGCACGTCTGATATGATAAGGTTGCCAGACGACGTTCGCAGTGAATTGCGAACCCGCAGTTGCCGCGTGGCTGTGAGCAAGGCATCCGAATTGAATGTGGAGCTGAACGAGCGTCCGAATTCGGCAATGCGCAACACTCGCTTTTGCTGAAAAACA
The DNA here is from genome assembly GCA_030849635.1 of Wallacemonas sp. MBr04. NCBI lineage: Eukaryota > Euglenozoa > Kinetoplastea > Trypanosomatida > Trypanosomatidae > Wallacemonas > Wallacemonas sp. MBr04. The sequence goes on from JASANR010001581.1 coordinate 156,098, forward strand.
TCGAATTCGAAACACGCAGTTGTGATGCAATCCCCAATGGCCTCCGTCAACATGTTTTGGTCGCTTTGAAAGTCGCGGACCATTTTTACGGCAGTGGCATTTCCGAGCATAAATTCGTCAAATGCTGTTCGGAGCATTGCACTGGCGGCCCGTGACCCAACAGCAAAAATTCGCTGAGCCTCCGGAGGGACCACCTGCAGAAATTGGTTGCATGCACGAGCGATCAAACGAACACCGTCTGGCTCAGGGAGCGCCTTTATGTCTGACGGGAATTCGCCGATGTATTCTGGAAGGTTCGCTTCGAGCACGCTCACGGCGTACAGAGTGGCCGGCACGTCGTCGCCATCCGATAAGTCCACCTCCACGTAGGCGACAGCAGAATCACCACACCAAACAAGCTGTGTGGGCTGATTTTCAAGATTTGCTACGCAGACAATTTCATCGAATGCCCGGTTCGCGCAGTAGACAGACCCATTTTCCATCAACAAGCACAACGCGTTTCCGCTTGGAGAAAGAGCCATTTCGTTCACCTTGCCGCCTTCAATTGCAACCTTGAGATCACTGCAACGAGGAGAGGCCGTAAATGTGATGTGGAACATGTCCGAGTGAACATTCGAGGCCTTGTACGCAAGGAACGCCTCAGTACACCCAGTGTAGCTCACTGTCTGTGGAATGGCCAGCACAGAAATGTTCCACAGCTGCTGAAGGTTCGATGGGAGTTGAATAGACTTTGTCATGTACTGTTGACTCTCAGAATATTCCACACTGGTGAGGGTGAGTTCAGTGCCTGAGCCGATCACCACAATAAAGCCGCTCCCATGCGCAGAGTAAAGTGACCCGCGGGGGACAGGGATGTCTGGGTTCACACTCTTGCCCTGGTAGTCGAAAAAGTGTACCACATCGCGGGATGTCGCAACGATGAGGTGATCCCTCTCGTGTGTCCAGCACATGAAGGTCACGTTCTCTTTCTCAGCAAGACGAATTTTTGGACACGCTTCATTGCTCTTGCACGCGCTATTCACCAGATAGACGCAGTTGTCACCAATTTCCACTGATGGATAAACTGCCATGAGCCCTCCACAAGTGCTGCTGCTGACTTTGTACGTGCCCAAGTCACACATATTCATCTCGTTGGTCTCATGGCCAAAATCCACCACGCGAATCATCGTTTCTGTTCCCAGTGACACCCAACTCCCACTACGTGTTGTTGTTTGGAAATTCCGGATGTGCGGCATTTCTGTCGTAATTCTTGTTGGGCACTATGTCGAAAAGTATTTGATACGGATGTGTGAATGTGTGCCGGAGCGTACTGGAAGATTCCCGGACCAATATTTGAGAATGATTCAGTCGTTGTCTGCGGTAGGAATAAACAGAAAACGAAGCAAAGGAAAGAAGAAACAGCAGGGCAGGTCCCTTCCTCGTTGTGGTTGGTGCGACCCCAACAAAAAAAAAATGGTGAACAGATTTATTGTTCTCTGTTCTGGAAATTGCACGATGCAAAGAGAAAATCCAAGAAAATCCAAGAAGGGAGTGGGGAAGTGGATTGAGTTGAGTGTATTTTGTCAAGATTGATATTTAGCCGTAGTATGTTAACAGAATTGCGAAAAGAAGTGTTGCTGTTGTCCAGTCCACAGTGAAACTTTGGTTTGCTAGTGACCTGCAGCATGCGCATCGTTCGCATTTCCTGCAAAAATAAATAAATAATATACGCTTTTTGGTGAATGTTGTTGCTCCCGCTGCGGCAAGTGGTAGATTGTATTTAAAGACAAAAAAATGGGACTTGTGAGATGTGTTTAGTGTACATAAAAGAGCACGTTCACCATCGGGTGCTGTCTTCGGCGCAAGGTTTGAGTTCATATTGGCTGTAAATGGCGAAACGGAAAGACGACTCACACCAGTCATCGAAACAGCAGGGCAGCAAGGTGATCGTCTCGTCTGGACGGACAGTCTTTGAGATCCGCCAAACAGCCATGTAGTCACTCTGTGTCTCCGTGTGGAATTCTGGTTCCAGCTCACGAGTGATTCTCTTCGGAGAGACATTAAGCCAGCCAACCACGGAAATGGGAAATGGCGGTTTCTCGGTCCGTTTTTGCTCCAACGCCACAATCACTTCCGTAATCGCGTTACTCGACGAATTGGTGAAGGAAAGAACTCGTTGTGGCAGTCGACGGTTGCGGAACATTGGTCTCCACGACCCTTCTGAAACACAGCAGCGTACATTTTCGGGAATGACGGAAAACTGAACGTGCCCAATCGTCGTGACAGTCATGTCAAAAGCAAAACGGTCTGACGCGCTCACCATGAGTTGGATAGTCTCTGCCGGAATCAGCGTGAACAAAAACTCCTCCTCCCGCCCTGTGGCCACACAACTGGAAAACAATTTGTTCTTCAGACTGACAGCATACCGTTTACTCGTATCACCAGCCGCACGGTAAGCAAGGAAACAGATTAACGGCTTCTTGCGGATGTCGCTACTTTCGGTGCCACGAATTAAAATTCGTACTTCGTGTTCCACTGGCGATTCGTTTCGAAGTAAAAAGGCGGTGTTGCGGGGAAACTCACAAGAGTCCAACGAATGCTGCGATGACCCTGGCAATGTTTGTGACTGCAAATGTACGGTCACCGGATCGTAGTGGGGCCAGACAAGCGCGCACGATTTTTCAAAGAGTGTTGCAAAGTGCTCGAACTCCATCCAAAATGTAGGAAATCCAAGCAATTCGCCCTCCATGAAGTCACCCTGTGAAAATGCATCCGTGCATCTCGCGCCACGGGCGGGAGAAACCAGCTGAACGAGGTGCACTGTGAAGCCATCGCTGTGCTTAAATGTCCCAGTTTGTGCAAGGGTGTACGGTGCCAATGGGATAATTCCAATGCGTTGTAACGCTTTTTTCGCCTGTGTCGTGTCTGGGAGTGCGCAACTAACGACAGTATTTTTCCGTATGGAAAGGTCGCGCAAAAGCTCGAAGAGGACATCGCTTCCTTTGGGCATCATCTTCATCCAGTCGACTTTGAGGCAAGACCCCCCAGTGAGAATCGTAAGGGCCTCGCCGAACGAAACATTGGGAATATTCTCGTAGCCCCCGACAAGCTTGGCAAAAGCTTTTTCAACGAGTGGGCCCCAATAATCTGTCTTGGCGTTGTGAATCCCAATCGGCACGGCCACGCCGTCGGTGACCAAACATGGAATGACGTCATCAACAAGAATTTCTACTTCTTCCTCTTCGACAAAAAAGCGGAACCCGTAGAGCCCAAACTCTGGCACCGAGTGGGAGACAACTCCCTTTTGCAGAAAGCTGTTTTGTTGAAGAACATTGATGGCGGCGCACAAATGACGATTATTGTAAATCTCTGAAGCCTCCACAGGAGACGCTCCCACGCAGCAGTCGCATAATGGTACGTTGAGCATGTCAGATAATTCCAGCACGCGGTAGTACTCAATATCCTCGCGACCAAGTAGTTGTTGCCCAAACGAAAAATCGGCGTCGATGTAGTGCTGCGCGACAGAGCGCATTGCCTCGTTGATCACATCACGGGCGCGGCGTGTCGGCATCGTGATTTGCAGTCCATCTGCGTCGTTTGACCACCCTTCCAACAAGCGTTTCGGTTGCTTCGGGGCTTCGCATTGCAACGACGGCATCGCTTCGAGGCGCGACGTTTCGGAGGCAATCCGGTTTAGATCCACCACTAGCAAAATGCTCTCCAGTAGGTGGTCGGGAAGCATCGTCCCGTCTAGCCGCATGCAGGTGATGCGCGAATTGCCGCGGCACAGCTGCCTCAGAAGTTCGCCACTCCGCGGATGCAGTTTGACTTTCTGCAAGCTCAACGTTGTCACATGACTACCTTTGAGAGCGTCAACCAGAGCCTCAACATCCTCAGTGTGCAGGTCAGCCTCATCCAGAATCAACGTGTGAAGATCTGACCGCTCCGCGACAAGCTGGACAAGAACACTGAGGTGTTTCCTTGGAAAATAAATTCTGCTCACGTCCACCACACCAGGTGGACGGTCAATGACAAGCTCAGGCGATCCCAAAGGTTTTGCGTCCAGCGCGGCACACAATTCCCGATACCGCCTCAGTGCGTCCTGTTCCATCTCTATAAATTATTTTTCTTTGATGCGTGTGGTGGGGCTCGTGTGGGTGGAAGGGGGTGTGGAGGTGGGGGTGTTGGTTGTCGTGGGGTCGGGCGGCACGGGGCCGCTGCGGGGCGTGCCGTGCTGCTTCGTGCGACGGCGAGGACGCTGCCCCCCCCCCCCTCCTCCCGGCCCACCACCCTCCCCACCGCGCGAAACCCACCAACCGACGACCGCACCGCCGGCGCCGGCACGCAACGCGGCGACACCGCCGGAAACACAAACGGCACGCAAGGCCCGGCGTCGTGGAAAATGCCCGCGCGGGCCGAACAAAGCCGGGCAAGCACATCCCCGGATTGCACTGCAACGAGGCTGCTCAGTTGAGGCATGTCGAGGCGTTTCGCACTCGGGGCGATGTTGTCATGGGTTTGCTTTCGGGGCGGTGTGCGCGTGTGTGTTTCGCCATCCGCGCAGCGAGCACAGCCGAAGATGCGCCGCCGAGCCGCGGCCGGCGCGTTTACCATCAGGGCATTTGTTTGCGGCAGTTGCGTTGTCTGGCGCGAGGCCGCTGCCGCCGGTTCCAGGATGCGCGGGCGTCTCCCATTTCCCCGGCGCGCGCGCCAGAAAGCATTCCCCCGGCTCGATTGCGCACTGTGTTGGCGACTGGTTGTGGCGCACCGCGCTTTGCTTTTGCTGCTCAGTGTGCGTTGCGTGGTGTGGTTGCGGGTTCGTTTGCTGGTTCGCCGCGGCCTGGAGAGGGTGGCGTTGGCGTGGCGCGCCGAGGAGGCCGCGCTCATCCACCCCGCCGAGCGCAGCCCGACGCCCTCCTCTCGACGACGCAGGGGCCCCCGAGAAACCACGGGCGCCGGACTGAAAAGGTGTTGGTTGATGAGGGGGATTCGGAAGAGGTGATGTTCGGTGGGACTGGTGTTTTGAGGTTGTGCACAGTTTTTTTTCATTTTTGAAGCGTGACGCTTCCTTCGTTGTTGTTGTGTGTGAGTGCCAATTCGCACCGCTGTCTTTCTATACATGTCTTCTCTTGTGTGATTGAGGGGCGCGCTATCGTGGCAGGCAACAGTGGAGAAAAGTAGATATGATGACAACAAACAGTCGCACTCCTTTCTCACTTTTTCCCCTTCGTTCTTCCGGTTCACTGTTGCGGCATCGTCATCTCCACAATGTACTCGGGGTAGGCGCGCGCGGACGGCACGTCCAGTGTCCAGCCAAACGGCGGGGCTTGCAGGGGAGCCGTGATGACGGTTCGATCGGCCATCGCGTCGTGAGCGATGGGCTCATCACTGACCTCGATCACTGTGCCCAAGGCGGCACGAACAAGGACACCCCATGCGCGCGTGCCAGGCTGCAGTGGCGCAGGCGCGGCGAAGAAGCGCGTGTGTGTGGCTTCATCGTCGTCCTTGCGACTGAACCCGTTGTACGACGCGTCCCACGCTGCTTCCTCGTCGTGGCACGGAAACCAGACAAAACGTTCGTTCACCTCACAGTCGTCGCTGCACGGCACAGTTGGACGAATGGTGCTCAGAAAAGGCGGCGCGGCGTGCTTGCCACCGTGGCGGCTGAGAACGACAGCGCGTCGCGCCTTCCAGTACTTTTTCCACAACGGCATGTGAAGGTTGAGCAGCACACGCGTCGTCCCAAGCGTGGCGGGGAGCGAGAGGCGGTAGTCGCGACGGACCAGAACCGGCGTCAGCGAGTGACTCGGCAGCACCCAACACGGTGGGAATGTCACCTCCTTGGAGAAGGTGTAGGTGCGCTCGTCGTCGTCCACGGCCCCGATTTCGGCAAAGCGTCGCGCAAAGCCGCGGGCGTCCGTGAGCGACCACGCCGGCCGCTTTCGTCGAATCAGCCGATCACCCACTTCCTGAAAGAGCATCGCCACATCGACCTGTCGCTCACCGAAGATCTGCGGCGACGGCGACGAGGCGCCGCCGGCTCCACCACCAGGTGCCGTCGACGGCGACGACCCTGGCGAGCCCTGTCCGGTCACAGCCGCGCCACCGAACATGAATGGCACGACCTCTGCCACGAGCATGATGCCAAAGTCGGTGACATCCTTGGCCTGGCGGTTCGCCCAGATGTCGTCGGGCGTCTCGGTGGGACTCGTCGGGGACGGGCGCGTGGTGCACCGCGAGAACATACCCAGCACCGTGTTGCCAAAGTCATCGAAGGTGAAGCTGCTGAGGGAGAGGCTGCCATGGCTGACACGGCACGCGTGGAGGTCGATGAGCGCCTGCAGCGCGTCACACAGCCACTTGACACCCACCATCTCAATCCGCCGCTTCACCTCATGCACGCTGCTGAAGCGGAGCTGCGTCGAGCCACGCGGCACGTGGAAGTACAGGTGCTCCCCGTCGTAGTCGCTGAAGGCCGCTGTGGGTGCGAGGACGGACGCACTGCTACAGCGGCTCGCCGTGAACAGCTCCTTGTCCAGCACACGCTGCACCAAACGCAGCCGCTCGCCCTTCGCCTTCGCGAGTGCGGCGGCATCGTCATCCTCATCAATCGCATCCAGCCCCTTCGACTCATCGGTACTGTCAGCGAGACGCGGCAGAGTGTAGCACTTGAGCCAGCAATACGTGACATTGCCTGTGAGCGGATCCGTGTGCAAGGCCTTGTACAGCGCCAGTGTGACGCCATCGTGCGTCTGCGGCAGCGCGGTGCGCGCAGGATCAATGGGGCTCGGCTCCTCCCGCTCCATCTTGCTGTACGAGATCAGCGTCCGCTCCCGCTCAAACGCGATGCGGCGTGGCGCGTGGTAGTCCGCATCCACCGCCAGCACACACGACGACGGGTAGACGTACAGTTCGCCGGCCCGCTCTGGCTGGTGGAGCATGCACATGTCGTGCAGCTCCGACATGTCAAAGTCAGCGCGCGCCTGCTCCTGCTCCAACAGCGCGAGCTTCACCGTGAAGTCGTTGACGCGTGTGTGCAGCTCCTCCGCCACAGCTGGCAGCGGATCCTCCACGGACGACGCCGACGCCAGTTCTGCCTCCAGCTCGCGCAGCTCCGTCAAGAGCTCGACCGTGTTCTCGCGCTTGCGTGGCCGCTGACGAAAGTAGCTGTCACACTGCGCCTTCACAGTGGGCAACTTGGATGCGGCGTGCTCGCCAGCGAGCGCCCAGCTCGCCGTGAGACCCACGTCCCGCACTTCGTCGACGGTCAACGACGTCGTCCACGATGCCAGCATGGCGGGAGCGGCGGTGTTGGTGGCGTCGTTGGGGCTGGTCGTGCTGTCTTCTTCTCCTTCTTCATTCGTCCACGACTCCACCTCAGCTCGCCACGGCGCACGTGCGGCCTCAGTAGCGGCCTCGATTTTTCGCTGCAGACTCAGGAGTGTGTCGAGAACCTGCGCGGCAGCCTGATCTTCTGTCTTGTCACCCGAGTGCTCGTGCTTGAGGTAGGCCTCCGCGAGTTCCTTCGCGGTGTGCCACAGCTCGTACACCGCCTCCAACTCCTTCGCCGTCTCTTCGATGAAGACTGTCGCAATCAACTCGTGGCGCAGCGCATCGCGTTTGGCAATGGCCTCGGCCGCGGTGCGCCACACGAAGGAGCCACAGCGATGACTTTCGCTTCCCAGCTCTCGCTTGTTGTCGGCATTGGGAAACTGACCAGTACTCGCCGTTGGCGAACTGGCCGTGGCGGCATCAGGGAACGCTGCCACGTCTGGCTGTGACGCCATCAGCGCGCACTGGATGCGGTTGAAGAGCGCGGTGGCATCGCGGACGCGCGTCCACTGAGCCTCGTCGTGATGGACGCGCACGAGGGCAGAAAAGGTGATGGCCTCGGCAGCTTCCTGGTAACGGAACTGGACCGCGGACAGCACACGCGAGACGGTTTGCTGCATGGCCTTGCCACGCGTGTGCGCTGACCCACCACCGCCACCGTCCTCATCCTCGTCGTCGTCGCCGAGTCCAGAGAAGGTGAGCGCGTCGTCGGCGTCGACGTCGTTCGCGAGCAGGTCGAGGCGGTGCATCTGCCGCCGCGTGCCGCTTTCCAGCGTGAGCAGTCCAAACTGGTGGAGGTCCTCGGCTTCCACGACCGAGTTGGTCGCCGGGCGAAAGAGGGAGCGCAGAAAGTCAACGATAATGTGGCGACGACGCCGGCGGTTGCGAGGCACGTTCGGGTCAACTGGCGGCGCATCGGCTGCGCTGAGCAACGTGGGACAGTCCTCCTCCCAGCCCTGGCAAAACGCGTATACCTCGAAGTCGTTGTTGAGCTGCGCGGCCATCTCCGCCGTGCCACCGCGATCGGGATGGTGCGTCATCATCAGCGCCCGGAACACCTTGCGACACGCCGCGCGGTCGTTCAGGAAGCCCCACTTGCGCTGCAACTGCACAATGGCAAAGTGCTGGAACGAGACCGGCATCAGACGAATGTCGCCGGACTCGCGGTAGTCGTCAATGTCATTCGGACTCTCCCAGCCGCTCGCGACACGGTAGTCCGCGTAGTGCTGCACCAAGCGGCACACCTCAAAATTAGACAGATCCTGACGTTGTGCGAGGAGCTCCTCGAAGCGCCGACGCGCACCCTTTTCGTCCTTTGGATACTTGTACTGCCGTCGAATGGAGATGCGAATGACGAGGCGGTCAATGTAGCGGGTCATGAGCGCACCAATGCAGATACCGAGACCTGCGGAGAGAACCGCACCCAGCACGATCTGACCCGCGACGGGAATCGTGCTGATCCCGATGAGGGCACCAATCGCCGTACCCACCGCAATACCCACCGTCGCCGTCGCCAGCTCTTTGCCGACCGACAGGGCAACGTCGCGCCCCGTTGTGCGGTACCCCAGCAGGTTCGGCGCGCCGTGCCGGTAGTCTTGAATGAGGCGGAACGTGCCGTACGCGATGAGACCCGCGCTGATGACGGGGCTGATGATGCGGTTCCGTGCGAGCAGACCCTCACCAATCGACAGGGCGGTGCGGCCCACGCCCATAACAATGCGCCGCTCCATCGGCGTCATGCGCTGGAGCCACATTGACTGCGACCGCGCCGCCATCTCGTTTGCCTCGCGCCGCAGACGGTGCACAGGGCGCGATGCCATGGGGACGATAGCCGTGCTCGTTGTGGTTGCTGTCGTTGCTGTGGGCTTGGTGGGGGAGGCAGGGACCTTGCCATCCACCTGCGTCGTTGGCGTTGCCGAGGAGTTGACAGCATCTACCTGTGCTGTATCCTCGTGCGCCTCGGCTGTCGCGTCGCACGAGGGCGGTGACACCTCCGTCGCCTTGTGAGACACCTCCGATGGATCTGCGCTCATGTTGTCGTATGAAGAGGTAAAAAGCCGCTGTTGGAATAGGGGTAAAAAGGAAGATAAAAAGATGGAGAAAGCGATGAAGCACGCAAAAGGACAGCAACAAAGAAAAGGAAAAGAGGCTGGGGAGACGTGGGACAAACTGCCAAAAAGAAACGTGCAAAAGTGCAGCGTCAGGGTGGATGTTTGTTAGATGATAAGGGAGGGGAAAAGGGAGAGAAAGAGAGGATAAAAAAGAAACGCAAAGCAAAGCAAACAAATGCGGTAGGGTCTAGTGTTGAGTTGGCGTGTCTGTGCCTTCTTTGTGAACCATGGTCACGAACGAAACATGAACGAAAGACGCAGAAGGGGGAGGGTGGGGGAGGGTAGTAAGATGACCTGAGAGGGGAAGAGGTGCACTGGAATGAATGAAGACAAGGGTTGAGAGTCGTGGAAAAAAAGCCCACGTGCATCTGGGATTAGGCTCGCTCTTTGCCATTGTGATGCGAGCTCTGAATCGAAGACGTCAAGACCCAATCACATAGGCATGTACGAATGAGTGTGTTGCTTTTTTATGAAGAATGAATGGAAACACACGGGAAAAAAAAGAAACGGCACCCCCCACAGAGATGGAAAGAGATTGGGAGATCGGAGAAATACAACACCGGGAGAACAATCAAACAAAGGAAACATAAAAAAAAGGAGTGAAAGTGGAGAGGCACCAAAGTGCTCCTTGACTTGTCGATATCAGTTAAAAATGGTAGTGTGCATTATTGCATGGTTGTGTTGCCTGTGCCTCCAAATGGGAGGGGGAAGAGGCGTAAAAAAAGAAAAGAAAAAAAAGAAGAGAGAGGTCCGATAATGGAAAGGGGAAACACACAGACAACAATCAACTGGACAACCCGTAGCCACCACCACCAGCCGTTTCAATAGTGATGATGTCGCCAGCGTGCACTTGCACGACGTTCTTGCCGCCAATGTTGCGGACATGGTAGAACTTGCCACCACCCGCGTTGCCACCAACGTGGTGCTCTTCCTCATGCAGCCATTCGCCACGGCGATCGTCGTGCAGCATCGTGTCTGGGTTGGACCAGGTCACCACTTCGGGTGCTGCCAGTGCGCCGCCACTTCCAGCGGAGTGCACCGGGACATGCAGGAGGTTGAGCCCGCGCCGCCCGTCACTGCCGCCCTCCAACCCCTTGGGGGCCAGCACACGGCGTTCCGTGAGAAGCACCGCTGTCATCTCCTCGAGCGCGAGGAGGCTGCGAATGACGCCATCACCGCCGTGGTGCCGGCCCTTGCCACCCGATCCGCGGCGAATCGCGAAGTTGCGAAGCAGCACTGGGTAGCGGGCCTCGAGGATCTCGGGGTCCGTGAGGCGGGTGTTGGTCATGTGCGTGTGCACCGCTGAGGCGCCATCAAAGGTCGGTCCCGCGCCGCTTCCACCGCAGATGGTTTCGTAGTAGGCGAACCGACTCGAGCCAAGGGTGAAGTTGTTCATGCAGCCGTGTGAGCACGCGACAGCGCGGAGGGCCATGAAGACCACGTCCGTCACACGCTGGCTGGTCGTCACGTTGCCCGCCACGACGGGCAGGTCTTCGTCTGGACAGAGGATGCTGCTGGGCTCCACCTTGACGGTGATGGGCTTCATGCAGCCCTGGTTGAGTGGAATGTCAGAGTCCACGAGGCAGCGGATGCAGTAGATGATCGCTGAGTGCACAATGGCGGTGGGGCAGTTGGTGGAGTTCAGGACTTGGGCACCGGAGCCGCGGAAGTCGAAGGTGGCCTCGCCACTCTCTGGGTCAACGTCGATGTGGAGCTTGATGTCCGTTCCGTCGTCCATCTGGTCAGCGGCGGCGAGGTGGTTGCCGTAGCGCGCGGCGACGCTCTTGAGCGCGGACCGCGCGGCCCACTCGGCGGCCGACTGAATGTGGCCCATGTACGCCTGAACCACGTCCGTCCCGTAGGTGGCGATGAGGCCTTGGAGAAGCTGAATGCCGCGATTGTTGGCCGCGACCTGCGCGCGCAAATCGGACACGCTGTCCTCGAGGGTGCGGGCGCCAGACATGCCAGGAATCTTTCCGGGCGCCATCAGGGCTTCGCGGATGCTGTCTTCCTGGAACTCGCCGTTCTGGACCAGCTTCAGCGTCTTGATCGCGGCACCCTCCTCCACGAGCGCCTTTGAGAAGGGCGGCATGGAGCCCGGGGTGGTGCCACCCACATCCGCGTGGTGCCCGCGAGACGCGACGTAGAAGATGACCTTGCCCTCGTGGAAGAAGGCGGAGATGACGGTGATGTCCGGGAGGTGACTGCCACCGCAGGCGGGATGGTTCGACAGCATCACGTCCCCCTCCTTCCACGTGCTACCGTAGTGGTCGCGCTGCCAGCGGACGGCCGCGCCCATCGCACCAAGGTGAACCGGGATGTGTGGGGCGTTGGCGACCAGGTTGCCCTCGGGGTCGAAGATGGCACAGCTGAAGTCGAGCCGCTCCTTGATGTTGGTGGAGATGCTCGTGCGCTGCAGCGCGTTACCCATCTGCTCCGCAATGGACATGAAGCGGTGCGAGAAGATGGAGAGCGGAAGAGCGTCCAGCGCCGTGGTGAACGCTTCGGCCACCTGGGCGGTGTGAATGATCACGTTGCCACGGTCGTTCGTGTAGGCGGTCGACTTGTGTTCGAGGAGAATGCTGGTGCCGCCCAGCACGAGGAGAGCGGGGCCCTGAATGGGGCCGTTGTCAACCTTCACCTCGTAGACGGGGATCGTCTCCCACCCGTTCGCAAAGTACGAGCGTGTCGTCTGCACAGGCTCGGCGGGTTCCTTCTCTGTGCTACTGTAGGGCACCTCGTGGGCACGGTTGGTGCGGAGCTCCTTCTCCTGCGCGGCGGCCTCGGCGTGGTTGAGAATGGTACCACGCGCACGCACACGCACGCCATCGACGACGATGCGTCGGTTGCCGGACAGCACGAAGCCAAACTGCTGACGGTACTGCTGCAAAAAGAGCGCCTCGAAGCACTGGCCGAGCTCGGACGTACTGCGTGACGCGGGCCTGTCGGCCGAGGCAAGCAGGATGGAGGCCCTGGTTGTGTCCTCGGCGATCATGAGGCTCGTGTTGGTGCCCTCGTACTGCATCGACAGGTAACGCTCGACGATGATGTGGTCGTCGTCGAAGCCGAGACGCGTCAGCTGATCCTTGGCGGTCGCGATGAGTTCACCCGTGACGGCATCAACGGCGGCCGGGGTTTCTTCCGCATCCAGATAGAGACGCACGCTGCTCAGGCGCTCCTCGACCACGTCGGTCATGCTCGCGCCCACCGCACTCAGAATGGAGGCGAGCTTGTGAACGTAGATGCGATTCATGCCGAGGGAGCGGGCCATGGCGCAGGCGTGCTGACCACCGGCTCCACCAAACACGGCAAGCACGTGGGAGGAGCACCGGTGACCACTCGCCTCGGTGATGTTGCGGATAGGCCGGCACATCGCCTCGCCTGCGACCGCCACGAACGCGAAGGCAAGCTCTTCCACGGTCATGGACTTGCCCGTGTCCTTGGCGACAACCGCGGCCAGTGCCTCAAAGGCGTTGTAGGACGCCTTGGCATCGAGAGGTTGGTCGGCATTGGGGCCAAACACCTTTGGGAAAAAGTCAGCGCAGAGGTGGCCGAGGACGAGGTTGGCGTCTGTGACCGTGAGAGGCCCCTTCTTGCCGTAGCACGTCGGGCCGGGGTGGGCGCCAGCGCTCTCGGGGCCAACGTGAAACATGCCATTCTCCCAACGCAGGATGGAGCCACCACCGGCGGCGACGGTGTGAACCTGAACCTGCGGCGCCTGCACGGGGATGCCAGCGATCTCGGCCTCGACGGTGTGCTCGACCTTGGCTCCCTCACAGCGCGAGACGTCCGTGCTCGTGCCGCCCATGTCGAAGCCGACCACCTGCACGTCCCCGCCGAGATCCAACGCCGCGTTGCGCGAGCAGCCCACGACGCCACCCGCTGGACCACTCAACACAGCGCGGTAGCCGTAGAACGTGTCGGCGCTCGTCAGACCGCCGTCGCTCTGAATAAAGTACAGCCGCACCCCGTTCAGGGCAGTCGCAAAGTTGGACTTGAAGGAGTCAATGTACTGCAGAATGAGTGGGCTCAGGTAGGCGTCGACAGAGGCCGTGATGGAGCGCGGCACGTACTTGATGAGCGCGGTGAGCTCCGACGAGGCCGAGATGTGAGAGAAGCCAATGCGCTGCGCGACAGCCTTGATGCGCAGCTCGTGGGCTCCGTAGGCGTAGGCGTGCAGAAGGCAGATGGCGACACTGCGGATGCCCGCCTCATACGCGGCCCGCAGCTTCGTCTCCACGTCTTGCTCGTCGAGCTCGCGCACAACGTCCATCACGAAGCTGTCACCACAGCGAATCCACGTCTTGGGCCAGTCCTGCTGGGAGGCGTAGTGCGCCTGCTCTTTGGTCGACACTGGGCGGACGCGCTCCTTCGCCCCCATCACCTGCTTCGGCAGGGCCTGAGTCTTGATGATGTTGAGCGCGAAAATGTTCGGACGGGCCTGGTCGCGAATATCGAGAATGTCCTGGAAGCCCTCCGTGAACACCATGGCACACGGCTCACCGTTGTGCTCCAGAAGGGCGTTGGTGGCGACGGTGGTGCCCATGCGCACCTCCTCCAAGTGGGTGGAGTCGATGGGGCCCGTCGCGCTGACCACGGACGGGACGTACGCACGCATGATGCGACGAATGCCCTCGCTCGGCGCATCGGGGTAGTGATCAGGGTCACGTGAGAGGAGCTTCAGCGTCTCTTGGCGCACCGTGGTGGCATCCGTTTGCACGAACGCGATGATGTCTGTGAACGTCCCACCACGATCAATGGAGAACCGAAAGCGCGGAAACGGAATCACTTTCGTGTTCTGCATCATGCCTCAGGGGAGAATAGATATGCGTGCCTGAAAGAAAAATCAAAGCGAGTAATAGGTCTGTCAGCGTTTTTGTGTCAATAGACCAACAAAGAAGAAAGGGGGGATAACGATAGCGAGAAGGATAATGCACACACAAAGAAAAATCACAGAGTAACTCTTGACTTCGCAACAGGAACAACAAAAAGGAAAGAGACGAGAGAGAGATAGAGAGTTGGTCAAAGATTAGGAGGTATTGAAGAGAGATAGAGAGAGAGTAAGGACTTTGCATGTGTCTGTGGACACGCATGCCATATTCTCTAAGGGACCGGCAAGAGAAAACCCAGGAGCAAGTGAAAAACCAGACCCAGGAAAAACAACCGGAATCCAAAAAGATTGTTGTTCGGACCAGGTGCGCACGCACAGACACAGTAGCATACGCCGCATCAACTTTTTTTTTTGTCTGCGTTTGCAGGGACGGAATAACGAACGACTCCTTCTCCTCTTTTATTTGTTTGTTTTCATTCGTGTTTATCGTGTCGCATGTTCGCATACGACAGTACATGCAATAACGATGTCAAAGGATCGCACTCACGCAGGCATATGTGTCCTCATTCCCTGACTATCTCTGTCGTCTTCAACGCAAAAGTCGGTTCTTTTCTTTCTTGCACACACACACAAAAAAAAAGAAGTTTTGTGTTCGTCAAGCGCTGTGTCAGACCCGCTTTTGTTTTGTTTCACGGCGAAGCAAATCGTACAACGCGCCAGCCGTTCCACTGATCGAGACCGAGGTTGCACCCGTCGGCGTGCCACCCTGCGGTGTCACCGCGGAGCCTGGCGAGCCGCCGCTCAACGGCGTCATCTCCGACGTTGATGTGCCTGGGCCGTGCAAGTGTAAGTGTGCGCTGGACCCCAGCCGGTCCTCTTGCTCGGTCGAGGCCAGGTGAAGTTCACTGCGGCGCTTGTGAGGCGCGGCGGAGCCGAACGGAGCAGCGGGTGGCACGGCTGAAGCGGCCACGCCAGGTGGACGCGCGAAGCCCAGACGCTGCCGTCGTCGCCGCCGCTGCGTGACGCGATAGGTGTACCACAGGCCAACAAGCGTGCACAGGGTGCACATGAAGATGACGCGCTTGATGATGGCGACAAGGGTCTGTGAGATGGTGCGGTCGGGAAACAGCGAGTACTGCGCGGTGCGCACCAGCCACGTGATAAAGGGCTGGGGGAAGGAGTTGGGGTAGTGTGCTGCCACTGTCCGTCCGAGCGCGTTGGTCTGGAAGGCGGTGACGCCGAAGCGCGATGGCCGCTGAGGCGGAACGACCACGCTGGCGAGGGGCTTCGCGAAAGGGGCCAGGTAGCCCGTTGCGTCCGGCTGCACGACACGCATACCGGCTGCCGCGTACTGCGGGCCACGGCGCGTGGTCATCGCCTCCAGCGGCAGATTCAAACGCACGACTGGCTGACCGTGTAACGTCACGGCGTAGCTGGTGAAGGACACGTTGAGGGCCGACTCGAGGGCATGCTGGAGAGCCGTCAGCGAGACTGGCGCAGCGTTGGGGTCGTGACCGTTGCCACGGACCACGCCCGCACCGTCCATGTGCACATGCGGCAACTGGGAAGAGGGCCAGTACTCTTGCAGCAGGGGTCGCACAAACGCCTTCAGGCGTGCCGTGTCGAAGAGGAGACGAATAGAGGCGAAGTTGCGCTCCATGTAAATGCCAACGCGACGGGGCGTCGGGAAAAGCGTCGGGAACAGCGTGGCCAGCCCCTTGAAGTCGCCCGCACTGTGCGTGAGGCCCGAGCTCGTGATCTCGATGATGGGATAGCCAAGGATGTGGTGGACAGCGTGGTAGCTCGCGTCGAGCGCGATCTCGCCCATGTGGATGTCGCCGGTCAGGAACGCCACCCGCTCCACCCCGTGCTGCTTCAGCATACCAAACAGCTTGTCGCGAGAGCGGGGAAAGGCACCCCAGTTCTCACCCGGCTTTTCGTCAAAGAGAAGCTGGATGCCGGTGCCGACGAGTGTGAGCGCACAGCGGCGCTTCTCGTGCGGTCCGAGGCCCTTGTCAGAGACGCGGTGAAGCAAGGTCTGCTCCAGCCAGTCCCACTGCGCACGCCCAAGCATGTCACCCGCCTCGGTGGCGTTCGGTGGGTCGCGGAACGAGCGGCTGTCGAGGAGAACGGCGCAGATCGCGTTCTCGTACACGCTCTGCAGCGCGCCGTAGGCCTCCTGAATCAGCGTGACGTCCTCCGCTGAGCGGGTGTCCACACCGGTGATGATCGTCTCGCGAAAGGGAACGACGCGGAAGTCGTACACACCCTCGCGCTTCCACCGCGCATCACTCGCCTCGGCCCCGATAAAGTTGAGCAAAAACCGCTGCGTCGTGTTGCGATACGGGTAGTCGGCGCCGCCATCGTTCTCACCCATGTCGTGGTCATCCCATGTGCCGTACACGGCGAACACATCGGGTGCCGACGCAGGCAGCTTGAAGTCCTCCTTGATGTGTGAGTCGAGCGGGGCCACGCCACTCGGCTGGTCCACGGGCAGCGGGATGGGACCCTCGCCAGCTGCGCCAGGCTTGCGGCGTACGCAGGTGTGACGGTAGTTGGTGTACGGAGACGAACGGCGCTGCGTGATCCAAAAGCGCTCCACCGTCTGCAGCGGGTTGTCGGCGTGGGAGCGGAACGGCATGGACGGGCTGCCGCCTTCGCGCTTGTCTGCGTAGATCGCATCGCCCAACCACGCCAGCGCATCCACTGGCTGAACAAACGGCCCCTCAGAGGCCCCACTCGCGGCGGTCGACGTCGGCGGCAGCACCGCGCCACACGCGCCTTGCGGCACGGTCAGTCCGCGGCCGGCTTCTGGTCCGTCACGGATGCCCGAGTAGAGTGCGAAGCACTGCGACGACTGTGCGCGCTGTGCCCACGAGGCCGACTCGCACTGCGCCACGTTGGCCATGAGCCGCCAGTAGTCCTGGTCCTGGTCGTGGCGGTTGCAACTGACGAACACAAACTGACTGACATCGACAGCGCTGGGGAGCGGGGCACCGCGGGAGACGAGGTAGTCGTCGACTTCGTGCAGAAGGCGTGCCGCGTAGGCTTGGGAGGTGGTGGCACCGAGTTGATGAAACTTGGTGAAGGTCCGCTCCGCAGCGACTCTCGAGAGCAAGGACGGGTCGTTGGCGAAGAAGGAGTGGAGCAGTCCGGCGACGAGAAAGACGGCGAATACCACGACTGCCAGGTACACGACGCACCGCCGCCGTGACGCACGCTGAGCTTGCCGCATGGAAAGCAAACAATCGCGCCACGAGATTTGTAAAAGAGGAAGAAGAAGTGCACGAAAAAAAAGGGGCAGCAGAAAGCAAAAGGAAAAAACAAGGTTCAGAATCAACGAGTACTCATCTTTGATGAAACAAACAAGCATATGCGCGATGAGGACACAGAAAGAAGCAAGGCAAGAGAGCGTGTGAGGGGAGAGGAGAGACGAGAAAAAGGGTGCGGTGTTTTATGAGGAGTTGGTCTGACAAGAACAAATAAAGACTTGAAGGCAGGATTTGCCACACCCACTGAGGGGGACTCAAGTCATCGAGTGACTTGGCTCTTGAACCAGAAGCACACACAAGTGGTACCAACGCCGAGATGAGAAGCTCGCTCAGACACAGTGATAACTAAATAATGTGGCGAGGGCACGCGTTCGTCCTTTTCACTCGTATTTCCGACTTCTACGCTTTACTACTACTATTCGTATTGTGTGTTTTGTTGTGTGTCGTTGTTGGATTATGATCACTAGAACAGGGCAAAAGAAAAACAGGGGAAGTGAGATGAGAAGAGAGAGAGAACATCAAACAAAAGAAACAAAAACACACACTGGGAAACAAACAAACAAACAAACAAACGAAATGCAACCAAGCGTGCATCGCTTGGAAACGTCCATGTCCAGCAACATCGCGAAACGATGCACACCGAGACAGACGTGTGAAAGTGAAAACACCAACCAAAAAAAGCACAAGCGTAATATGTCAACATTTTTTTTTGTTCCGCGAAAAAGGTTTCTTTTGTGTTGCAAAAGGGAGAGATGAAAACCACAAGAGGCCACATCACACGAAATTGAGCAAGCACAGGTTTCTGACATCTTTTTTTTCGAAGGCGATAGGGGGGAGAGGATGCGCACATAGCCCCCCAACTCACTCACTC
Source organism: Wallacemonas sp. MBr04 (assembly GCA_030849635.1). Taxonomy (NCBI): domain Eukaryota; phylum Euglenozoa; class Kinetoplastea; order Trypanosomatida; family Trypanosomatidae; genus Wallacemonas; species Wallacemonas sp. MBr04. The sequence continues at coordinate 174,494 of JASANR010001581.1, forward strand.
GATCGCTGACCGCCACAGCGGTCGCAACATCAACAAAACGCAATCCAAATAATCTACGGGGAGGCGTGGCTTGTCTGAGCTTCACGTGTGCACACACACGCACAGAAAGAGAACGCACACCAGCAAACATACGCTAATAGAGAAGCACCATAACGAAAAACGGTGAAAAGCACACGGGATTAATTCAAACAGCAACAGGAAGGAGACAGAAGTAAAGAAGGAAACACACGGAAAAAAAGAGAAAGAAAGGTGACAAGTAAAACAATAAAAAAACGATGAAAAGGGGATCTCGCGCACGCACCGGTGCGTCTCACAAACAACTGAGTGAACAACGACAAAAAAGCCTTCTACGTGGAGCTCTCTTGTTCCCAGTTGCTGTTCAGCACGCTCGAGGCCCGGCTGCGGGCCATTGCGATACTACTGCGGCGCTCGCTGATCTCCACCGACCGGCGCAGATCGCGGTTGTCCTCCTTGGTCAGGTCGATGCGCTCCTCCAGTACGTAAATGCGTTGACGCAGGCGCACCACCTCCTTCTCCACGGCGATGCACACGGCGATCGCCTCAGGCGGCATGTTGGGAGGGTAGCGCGCGGCGACCGCGTCGGTCACGGTTGGGTACCGCTGCTGCACGCTCTTGTAGCTCCTCTGGATGTTCTTCTCTGCCGCATCGAGGATGTCGAACATCTCCACCTGCTCCTCACCAATGACGGCCTGACGGTCTGCCTCTTCGCGGTTCACGAGCTGCAGCAGCGGGTCATGAGCCTCGGCCTCGTGCATGTTCACAGGGGCTCTTGGCGTGTAGGAAGAGGGCTGCGGTGGCCGGCTGCCCTCATCAATGGAGCCAGAGGCTGGGAAGCGGAAGCCAGTCATGCGCGCTTCGGGGTCAGCTGCGGATGTGCTGGCACTGCGTGGCGCCTGAGACGAGCCCTCACTGGATCCCAGGGTGTCCCTGCGTGCCGCCGGGTCTGACGCGGCCAAGGCGAGAGGCTCGTCTGGCTGTGCATCACTCGCGGTTTCAATGTCGGCGCGGATCTTGTAGTGTGCCCAGAGCATGTCGAGCCACATGGCTGCCTCCTGCTGTTCCACCGCACGGCGCCCCTCAGCCTCGCACTCGGACAACTGTGCTCGCGACACCACATCTTGCGCTGCCTGCGCCTCAGACGCGGGCTCTTGCACAGAGCTAGCGGTGCGTGCGTCGGCAGCGCGGGCGTGGCCGGCGATCTGATCGTCGTCGTCCTCTTCTTCTTCTACCGGGTACCGCGGCTCACCTGCCAGCGCCTCCACCGCATCGTTCGTGTCAAGCATCGTCATCATGGCTGTGTAGTTCTGCACCACGCACGTCGGCACTTCGCGGAGAAGCTGGGCTGCCTCCTGGGCACTGCGCGGGCGGCTCGCCTCATCAACCGGTTCGTCAATGTCGGCGAGGCAGTCGTCTGGTTCTCGCAGCACGATCGAGGCAGGGGCGTGGGCAAACGCGTGGACACGCGCGACGAGGCTCGCCAAGTCGGCCGGCAGCGCACCAGACGAGCCGTCCTGATCAGGCGCACCATCGTCATGCAGGCTGCGCCAAGACTGGTTATCAGGATCGTTGACGGCACCACGCTGCTGCTGCTGCTGTTGCTGTTGATCAGGCGCACCATCGTCATGCAGGCTGCGCCACGACTGGTTATCAGGATCGTTGACGGCACCACGCTGTTGGTACTGATCGGGAGCACCCCCCTCGTACGCACTCGGCGAAGGCTGACTGTCCACATTCTTCTCTGGATCACTATACAGTGCGTACTGCACCTCCTCATCGGCCGCAGCAGACCGCGCGGCAGCAGGTCCACCTTGCCCGTACATCTGCTCCTGAGCCGGTGGCGGTGGTGGTGGCGGCATGTAGTTGTTCAGGTTGCGCACAGCCGCTGCCACCTCGGCACCGGCGTCGCCAGTCGGTGGCGCAGCCGCGCTCCGCTCCGCAGAGATGCTGTTGCGTGCCTGCCGCGGCTGTGAGGGGCTCGCGCCCGCGCGTGGCGTCGACACTCGCCGCGACGAGGACGGGCTGAAGCGGTTGTCGCCGGAGGCATCGAGAATACGCTGCAAATGCACCTGGGCGCGGTGGGAGAAATCGTCCATCCTCAAGAGAGAGAGAGAGGGAGGAAACGCGATAAACGAAACAAGGAAAAAATGAGAGAAGAAAAGAGAAACGGATAAGTGCTGTGAAAACAGAAAGAAAGAGATTGAGTACACCTAACTTGAACACCAACAACAAAAAGCCCACCGCAAATAGTGAGCAGCACCATGAGCGAAAAAAGAAAGGGAGAGTGTGAGACGAGGAGGTGGGAGAGATGTATTTGGTAAGGAGATCGGGAGCCAACACAACCTGCCGTCACAACACGCGGACCAAGATACGTGTCGAGTGCACAGCCCGAACACGGCAGTGGTGAAAAATAAAAAAACTTGACAACGGGATCGGAGTTGAGTGCCAGCCCAGTCGCGAGTGAGAGTGTGCGTGACATCAGAGATATTCTCAGACGTCTGCCCAAGTCACGCAGAAAGGGAGATTTTGAGCGAACGCGCAGTTTCCCTGCACGAGTCGTGACCTCTCCCCTCCTTTGCTGCACCGAGAACGGTGACACTAAGAGGCGTCGTAGGTGCACACACGGGGACACCAACTTGACTATTCCTTGAGTTTCAACTTTTTTTGTTTTTCTTCTGCATCAACAACAATCAAGAGAGACAATACGAAGAGCTATGCAGGCTTTTTTTTTCATTCATCGCCAACATTTCCCAATTTTTATTGACAGGACCGAGAAAAGCCTCGGTTGCCATGTCACGTTTTTCCTTTTTTTTCTGTCCACCTGTTAAGAACCAAGGTGGGGGAATGGACTCTTCGTTGTGCCGAAAAACAGAAAAATACAAAGAAGCGAGAAGAGCGCGCAACGTTTGAATCGCTGACTCTTCTCACCAATGTCGATAACGTGAGATGCCTTATGAAAGTTGTCTCTCTCGCCTGAACGCTGCGCTTCTCTGCACCTCTCCCCTCCTCTCTTGTGTTCTGGCGAGTGTTCCCCCATTCGCTGTCTCTCTATTCCTTCTCGGTGTGACGGGAAGAACGGAGACATGAGACAGACATGATATTGTCAGCCCCGAGAAGGGGAAAAGCAAACCAGGAAGAGAAAGAAAGAGTGACGGAGAATGGCGCACAACGAAAAAGGAAAGAGAAACAACACAGCTGAAGCATCGCACATCCATCTTTTCCCCACATGTTAGAAACACGTCGAATATCTTTTTTCGTTCCTTTAAAAAACCGTTGGCACACCCGTATTTTGTCAACGTCTTTCGAAGCGTGTTTTTTTTAAACAGTCATTGTTCCGAGAGAAAAGAGAAAAGATCACCACAAACTAACAAAAACGGAAGATAAAAGAAAAAAGGAGAAAACCGAAAAAACATTTCTAAAACACTCAAAAGAAAAAAAAAAGGGTGTGACTGAAATCCAGTTATTTTGTTTCTTTTTTTAAAGACAGAAGCCTGACAAAACAAAATGGCGAGGTATTGCAGACAAGCCATCGTGGCGAAGAGACAAGGAAGAGCAAGTACAAAAAATCAACAACTTACAGAGTGAGCAGATGCAACTGATTTTTTTCTTTATTTAGCGGGCAGCGTGTGCGTATATGTGTGAATCAAGAGGAATCAGAGGAACAAGAGGTTCAGGAGAGACAGAGAAGAGAGAGAGCAAGGAAAGTTAAAAAAAAACTGTGGTGTCCACTGGAAGAGACGACGGAACTGGTGCGCTCGTCTATCCTCCCCGCAGTCGCCAACTCAGTTTTTCAACTCTTCTCGCGTTTGTCTCCACACGATTTCCCTCCGATTCCGGGCTATAGGAACCGTTTTCTGACACTTCTCGCTCGTGGATATTCACGAGTCACACCATCACCGACACACGCGCACACAAGCCAACATCAGCTGCTGTCATGAAGAACTTGGATGCTGTCGTCGTTGTTGCTATCCTTTTCCTTTTCCCTGCCAGATTCGTACAATGACTTGTTGTTCTGCAGCCTTGCGTGGATCTGTAAAAAAGTGCTACAGGCACAACGCGTGCGCGTCCTTCACGACAACGGGGGGGGGGGAGAGAGCGAGAAGCGCCGAGTATACAGGAGAAAAAGCGCAGAAAGAAAGAAGGGGGGAAGGAAGGAACAACAGAAAAGAAAAAGCGCGTTTATGCAAAACACACAAGGGCAGGTGACAGGATGTCACTGACCGTGGTTTGGCTTCGCTCTCTCCTCACCGTGTTCCTATTCCCTCCCTTTTTTTTTTTCAGCAGCTTACAGCTCCTCGCTGTCGTCCTCCTCCTTCTCCTCCTCTTCCTCAGCGGGGGCCTCCTGGGCGGGGGCGGAGCGAGCATTGTTGTGCTGCTGCTCCTCCTCGTCGTCGTCATCGACGTCGAGCTCCTCGTTCTTGGCACGGGCCTCGGCCTCCTCCTCCTCGCGCTCGGCACGGCGCTTGCGAGCAGCCGCGCGGCGCTCCTGGCGGCTCACGAGCTCGCGGGCGGGCCAGCAGCAGCAGCAGACTAGGAGGCAGGCGGCGATGGAGACGATACCCGCCATCACCATGAGGCCGGCCACGCAACCAGCGCTGCACGTCTGGCGGCGCAGGATGGCATCCGTCGCCGTGTTCACGGGGGAGGGGGGCATGGTCGTGGTGGTGGACATTTTTGTGTGTGCTTGGGCTGACTTCGGTATGTGCTTGGACAGAGATGTCGATTCGAAGCTCTTTGTGAGAAAAGATAGCTTGGATGAGTGGACGGCGGACCTTAAAAGCGGAGTGTAGTGAGCACTATGAAGATCTGCGTGTGAATGAGCAGGGACATGTGGGGTAGGAGAAGGTATTGGGAGGGAGAGATAGGCAGAAGATGATGAACGTATGTGTGTGAGGATATGTGTGACGGCAGTTGCGAATATGAGCTTTGTGTGTCTTCAAGGAAGAGAGGGCAGCTGACCACGAGAAAACCAGCAGAACAAACTGCAAAAGAGTGGGACGGTCAGGGACGCACAACATTCATCCACGTCGAGAAAGAGAGAGAGAGATAGAGAGGTGCTCGCATACGCACCCAGCTACACACGCTTCTGGGTTTCACACATTTTTTTTTTGCTGAAGTTTTCTTCTTTGTCGTCGTTGTTGACACGGGAGTGGATGTTCCATTGGAACGGAAAATAAACGTACACCCCGCGAAGGGAAGGAAAGGAAAGAAAAAAAAAGAACACATCCAACACAAAATCTAGAGCTCTAGGGCCACCTTGAAAAAAAAAAGAGGGTAGCTGTAATCCAAAAGAAAACGAGAAAAAGGGAAAGAGGCGGGAGAATATATCACTCACCTTCTGAATAGCAACCAACAGGTCTCACGAGCGGCGCCGGTCACGTCGCACGAGCGACGGTGGCGCAGAGACAGTGGATGACGCAGCCATGCCATCCGCATCCGGACCAATCATCTGCTTCAAGTCGGTGAGGATGTCTGACCACTCGTCATGCTCCTTCTTGAGGACATCGTAGAAGGATTTGGTTGCATTGAGCTTTGTGCGCGCTTCGTAGAGTTTTTGCTGGCGCTCTGCGACGACGTGGCTCAGCTCTGCCTCCAGCTCCTCGGCCTCTCGTTCTGCGACGAAGTTGGACTCCTCCAAGCGGGCGAGCTCTTCACGCAGCTGCCAGACCTCCCTGACGTGATCGGCCATCGCGTCGGCCTCCTCGCGGCGTCGCAGTGCCTCCTCACCGCAGAAGCGCACCGTCGCTCGCACGGCGCCTTGTGCCAGGGCGTACTCCTGCTCCATCAGCTCCGGCGACGCCACCACAGCCGTGGCGTGCGTCAAGCGGAGAAGATCAGAACCAGGAGTGGCACCGCGGAGTGCCTCGGCCTCACCAGCCTCGTCCTCACACAATGCGGCAGAACGCAGAGGTGCGTTCGCCATAGCAGCGGCTCCGTATCGGCTTCGCGCAAGTGTCGTGACGAGGGCCGGCTCGATCTCCGTCTCGTGCTCCTCAACGACGACGACATGCTCTCGACGTGCGGTCACAGCTCCGGCACTTTCTTCGTCTGAAGCTCTCGGTTCGAGGTCGTTGTTGTTGTCGTGGCGACTGGTGATATCGCTGCTCTTGTACGTGACGCGGGTGACCTTGAGTGGTGAGGCGCCTGCGGTGCCCGCACCCGTGCCAGGACTGCCTGCACCCGGCTCCGGCGTTCGGCTGGCACCACGCACACGGCGCTCAATCAACTCCTTCTTGAAGTAGCACGATCGACTGCTACGAGCCCGGGGTGGCGTCACGGTGTTGTTGGCGTTGTTGTTGTTATCGTCGTCGACGTCCGCGTCACGGGGCAGCTCTGTGCTCACTCGATCGGATGACGGGGCACGCAGGACGGCCGAGCGCGGCACAGCGCCACTCGCAGAGGTGCGTGAGGAGGCGGAAGCCGTCGTCCCTGTTGCTGTCGACAGGCGCGGGCTGGCGAGGCGCACGGCCGCTCCGAGGCTTGGACGCCAGCCCATCTGCGACACGTGCTTGGGTGAAACGGTCTTCAACCCCGCCGCGGATGTGATTGTTGCTGTTGTTGTTGTTGTGGCGTTAGCGAGACGCAGAGTGCGTGAGTGCTCGTCGTCATCCTCGGTGGCCAGAACGCTGGTGGAAGTGCGGTTTGACGAGCCGTGACCATCCATAACGACGCCGTCTGCCACCGACTCGCCGGTCTGCTGCTGTTGCTGCTGACGCTGCTGCTGACGACGCTCCAAGGAGGTGCGAATGACAGTCGAGACGGGAATGCGGATCGTCACGCGGCGGCGAAGAAGAGCGGAGAGCGCCGCCGAGTGCGACAGCGTGCCATCGCACAGCCGCACATCGCAGGCCGCGTCGACCAGGAGACCCGTGGCGCGTGCGTTCGCGCCGGACAGGGCTTCTGTTGGCACATACCGCACCGGCCGGCGCACATTCCACTCGAGCACCAAATGTGTGACGCCCAACTCGATCAGCTCCTCCGTCAGCTGCTGCTGCGTCCAGCGGTGCGAACGCACCAGGCGACGCAGGGCAGGTGCCTCGACGTTGCGATACGTCTCTTTTAAGCGGCGGATGAAGTCACGTCGGCGCTGCTTCTCCGCCTCCACGGCGTCTTTGTAGACGCGCTGCACCTTGCTCTGCTCGCGATCGAGGTCGCGGCTGATGGTGGCGAGGCGCGGCATCGCGTAGGCTATGCTCGGCATCATCGCCTCGAGCCCAGACGCAAGAGGACCGCTGTCGCTGGCTTTGCGCTCCGTGCTGGGGTTCACGGCCATCTCGCCAAGAGCGTTGTTGCTGTTTGCGCACGGCAATGGGGGGCGAGGGAGTGGCGGCGCAGCAGGTGACGACTGCTCAGTCTGGACAGCAGGATTCTCCTCTCCCTCTTCTTCTTCCTCCTCTTCCGCTTCCTCCTCGTGCGAGTCGGAGAAGAGGGACTTGCTGATGTCCTCCTCGCGCATCTCGGGCTCTGGCATCATCACACCAGGTGCAGGAGCTCTCTTCTGCTGCGCACTCTCCTCAATCTCCTCCTCCTTCTCGTCATCGCCCTGAGAGATGAGCAGCTGAATGAGCCGCTCACGGAGAGCGTCCTCCTCGTCCTCGGTGGACAGCTCGCGTGCGAGCAGCTGGAGCTTCTCCTCCATCATCCAGCCCGCCGCCTCCACACGCCGGGCCGCCGAGAGAAACGTGGAGAGCGGCTTCGCGCTCAGGTGGGCCTCGGTCGCCCCGCCAAAGAAGGAGAAGAAGCCGCGCTTCGGTGCGAGGTGCGCGTCACCCAGGTGGCGCTGGCGGGCACGACGGCGCAGTGCAGTGGCCATGCACGTCTGCGCACACGGCGCGGGGACCTGGATGCAGACCTGCGCCACCTCCTCGATCTCAAAGAGGAGCTCGGCGAGGAAGTTGGTGAGGACCTCGCGTGGATCGGGGGACACAACGGGCACACCCATGGAGACGGACCGCGCGCGGGACGCGGACACGTCACGCCCGAGTCGCAAGTACTCCTGCTTGCAGCGGTGGGTTGCGGAGGGCTGCACGAGAAGCGCACTGTCCGGTTCCACCGCGTCTCCACTTCCAATGTCATCATCACCATCCTCAGCATCGTCCTTTTCCGAGTCTTCATCGCGAAGCTGGTGGCTGGAGCGACGGCCTTGAGAGCGGCTGCCAGAGACGGAGGTGCGTGCTTCGGCTTCACCCGAGAGACGCGGCAGCACCGCCTCCAGCGGCTCGTCAGTAGGCGAGAGCACACTCAGCGGCTCCATCGCCGGCGTCGCGTCGTCGTCGTCGTCGTCGTTGCAATCAAGTGGGTGGCAGTTGGCGCGCCGCAGGGGGTTGACGAGGCTGATGCTCTGACGATTGCAGGGGAACGCGAACACCTCCGGACTCGCGGCACGACCCGCTGCTGTGGCCACTCGTGTTCGACGTGCGACCTCGGAGGATGGCCGTGCCCCATCGCAGGTCTCGGCTGACTCATCCGGTTCAACCTCGTCGTCGTCATCGCCGTACTCGTGTACGTGCGAGTGATTCCCATCGCAGCCGTCGCCGAGGTCAGAGCCAAGCTCAAAGACATCCTTATTTGGGTCATCGCCCGTCGCTGCCTGGTCCTCCTCGTCATTCATGTACCCGGCCGCTTCACTGACGGTGGCTTCTGCTGCTGGTGGTGGCAGACGTGCCCCGCACAGCAACTCCATCTGCTGCCAAATAGTCGCCAGGGTCTCTCGCTTCGCTGTTCTCGCTTCGGTGCGGATGCGCTTCTCCGTCAGCATGTCCGTCAGGACGTGGAGCTCCTCGACCGTGCGAATCTTCTCCTCAAGGCGGCGCTTCGAGACCTTGACAGCAGCGAGTTGTGCCTCATCGCGCGCGACGTCTTCGCGGGTGGCATCGAGGCGCCGCAGCTGCTCCGCGAGTGCCAGCTGCTTCCACGTGCGATTCCGCTCGCTGACTTGGGCGATGGCACGCTGCCGGCGAATGTCTTTGGCGTCGTCGGAGACGCGACGAGAGGTGGAGCGCGCTGGCCCGGACGCCGTCGATGGCCGGCCCTGTGTATCGTGCGCGCCGGTGCTGTGCGCGGACTCAGCCGACTGTGAGCGTGGTGGCGCAACAGAGGCACGGGGGAACAGAAAGGTCGCATCAAAGGTGCTGCTCAGCGGGCCCAGCGAACGAGAGGGGTGGTGGCGCACAGCCGGCGCGGGTGGCTCTGACGTGGTGCATTGCGGCCGCGGCAGTCTCCTTTCTTCCCGCACCACGGCGTCCACGTTTTCGTTTTCGTTGCCGTGCTCCACGTCGGCGTCCGTGCCTGGGCGTGACTTCTCCACAGGGGCACGCCGCTGCTGCTGTGGGGATTGACTCGGGGAGAGCGAGACGGAGGGGGTGGTTGTTGGCGGGCGCGCAAGCCGCTGCCGCACTTTGGTGGGTGGCGTCTTGACGATGCGTGTGGGCGTGGTGCCGGTGCCGTGACCCTCACCACCGTCGTCCTCCGCTTTCTCGACGGAGCAACGACGGGCAGCGGAGCCCTCGCGACTGGCGCACACGCTGGACAGCTCTCTCGAGCCACGCGTTGGGGAGGGGGCAAGCTGCACGTTGGCCAGCTCATTCAACCGTCCTTGCGAGAGTTCACCGAGTTGGCGCGTGGTGTTTGCGCGCGTGGGGACGTCATCGACGCTTGTTGTCGCCGTACCCGAGCGACTTCGGGGGGAGTGACGATGGGAGACGCCGCGCTCAGCCATGCGGTGCGACCGATCCGTCGGGACAGAACGTGAGGATGAGTGCATGACCAACTCGATTCGGCAGGATCTCTCTCTCTCTTCGTGAGGGGTTGCTTCCTTTGAAAAACAAAAAACACACAAGGAGAAAAACAGAGGAGAAAAGGAGAAAATCAAGATCTAGTGTAAGAAACTAAAGAACAACAAAAAACAACAACACCAAAATGAACACAATCTATGCTTTGATACGATGACGATGAGGGGGAGGTACACAAAACAAAAAAACACCCACTATCTGTAGTGTTCTTACTCATGTGGAAGTTTGTGTGTGTGTGTATGTGGAGTGGGAGAAGAGTAGAGACGTATGTGGTGTGCGTAAAAGGCAGACGAAGCGCAGTAGCAGGGAGAAGGGAGGACACTCTGCAAGGTTCAGTGTGATAATAAACTCCCCTCTCCCCTCCAAACTGGCGAGAGTACGCCGCTGCGTCACTGCGTTCTGTGAGATAATAATATCAGGGAGACGCCTAAGACGCCCAAGGGATCACTTTCGCCGCGCTCTTGTTTGTCGCGTAGCCATCTAAGAACACAAAGCGGAAAGACTTGAAGAACAAGGGAAGAGGCCAGTGGCGTTCTTCTGCGATGTCAGCTCGCACATTGCCTGCAAGTTTTGAGTTGTGATTGTTTTCTGCTTCCGTTTTGGACAGATGGGAGCTGGATGAAAAGGTGTGTGTGCGTGCGTGGAAGAGAGGAAGGAAGGAGAGAAAAAAGAAGGGAGGCCGAGGTTTCGAGAGAAGCAAGGAAACAACAGGAGAGAGCGACCGCACCACAGAAAACGCAACCACAGACTCATGCAAAGACACACAGAGTGCAGCGCACACTCGCTCGCTTGACTCGCTCCTCCGTTCCTCCTTTCGATGTCTCCTCAGACACACACACCACCCTTCCTGTTCCCTTCCACAGTATCGCACTATTTACATATCGCGCATGAGGAACAAACACAACAACGCCGTCGAAGCACCGAGCTCGGAGGAGAGAACAACGTGTGTCACACAGACACAGATAACCAGAGACGCATGGCGCTCTCCGTTTACGCCTTCTCCGTGTTCGCTGGTGGCGGCACATCATAGCCATCCGGCTCCTGAATCACAATCAGCACGTACTTGCTGTCCGGTGCCACGATCACCTCGTGCTTGATCGTGCGCAGACGAATCACGGAGAGGTCGTTGTTGCTATCCATCTCGTGCACCACCTCCTTGGCCTTGATCGCCAGCGACTGGTACAGCGCGGCGTAGTGCACGGCGAGGTCCTTGGAGGCCTCGGTGAAGCTATGGCGAATGGGGATGCCGTCGCTGTTGAGGATGAGGAAGCCACGCACACCACTTTGAGAGGTGATGCGCTTGACGAGCTCCTCAATATCGGGACCACTACCAGGCGCAGACATCCTTGCTGTATTCCTGCGCGCGTCTGTACGTGTGTACGCGTGTGCTTGTGGGTGGTCAGCCCTGAAGAAGGGTTCTTGTTTTCTTTTCTTTTTGCTTTCTCCTTGTCGCGAGTATTGTCCCCGACACTGACAGAATCCAAATAAGAAGACGAGGGAGGAGGAGGAGGAGTGAATTGAAAGCATGTGCGGCTGTATGATACGTGGAGGAATGAGCAAATCGTGCAAGTCACAGTTTTTTGTCAAAATTCTCTGCCGTGCCCCGGCGCGTCTGCCTCAGCTTGCGTCGCAACCGATATCTCAAGTACTTTACCTAACACTTCTCATAAGAGGAAGTAAGTCAGACAGGACGCACTGTCTCTCTCTCTCTCTCATCCAGCAGACTTGATTGCCTGGCGAAGTCATTGGCACACGCCGTCTGTGACGGAGTAGGACCCCTGACTCTTATTGTCATTACGCATGGTGTGTTGTGTGTGTGATTTCGCGTTGCATTGTTAATGGAATATGAATAGTCTGTGAAAAGCTCGCTGTAAGTGGGTGCGAGACGCTCTGCGGGGGTCGGGGAGGGGAGAATAGAAAAAAAAAGGAAAGGAAGAAAAATACAAAGAACATACAAATAGGTCAAATAACAACAACAACAGTGGGCGACGATGTTCTGTGTATAAAGGGAGAGACAGTGGAACACCACTTCACACCACTCATCAGCTGGACTGGAGCTGATCGAGAAACTGATTGTCACTACCCAGCTTGGTCAGCTCGAACAAGAGCGAGAAGATGATGCCATCCAGGACCGCCACACTCACATTGGCGGAAGTCCCCTTGAAGAAGGCACGCAGACCTTCGCGCTTGATCAGATCATTTGAGATCCTCATCACATCACGGAATGGATTGCGCGGGCGCCAGGCCTTCCGTGACACGGCGGCCCCGGCATTGGGTGCGGTCTTGGGAATGGCCTGCTGACGCGTCTGAATGACGGCGATCGGGTTGAACAGCACGGTGGTACACACACTCGCGCTGATGCCGGCGAGCGCGTTCAACAGCGGGTTGTCCGTCGGCGAAAGGAACCAGTTCTGCTGCCAGAAGGAGCGGTGCGGGAGCGGGTGGCCCTGCTCCGCCGCGAGCACGCGTGCGGCGACCGCTTCCTCCTCCCACCGTGACAGCCACGGCGCGGCAGCCGTGTAGAGCAGCGCCTTGTTCTTTGTGTAGATGGCCCACCAACAACCGCTCGACGGGACACGCAGAAGACCGGCAGAGGCGCCCTGATAAATGCCACGCGCACCACGCGACCACCACGACATGGTCGCCCCACCGCCAGCACCACTCAACAGTGCTGACGACGATGATGATGCTGCGGAGGCTGTGCTGGACGCGGCCTTGGATGGGATCTGATACGTGTTCCACACCTCCTTGAAGGTCTGCCGAACACTCTTGTACTGGCTGTCGCTGGCCATGCCGTACCCGGCAGTCATCTGTCGACTGGCAACAATCACCATCGGTGTCACGAGTCCGAGCGCGACGAGGTCACCGCACATGGCACCGAGAGCCGCGAAGGTGCTGCTCGTGTGGAACGAGAACTCCTCCTCGTCACTCACTGGCAGGGCAGCGGAGGAGGAGGAGGACGACGTGGCATCCGTCTTCTTCGTCGCACGTGAGCTCAGCCGTTCGCGCAGGAGCTCGAGTGTGAAGAGGTAGCTGATCTCGCCACCGACATTGCTCGTGAGGGCGGCGCCGACACCGCGATAGGTGCCACGAAGGCCGCCGCGGCCCAGCGAGTAGGTCGCACCGAGGGCCCCCGCCCCTGCCCTGGACCCCGTGCGGAACCGGATGTCACCCCCTTTGTACGACGCCTTGATGAGCGACCACGTCGACGGCGGGCTGTCCTCACGCGTCACGCGCTTTCTTGCGACGGCCAGCTGCATCGGATGAAACACCAGGGTACGGGCGGTGATGTTGAGTGCGAGGAGCGCGAGCCACGTGGGGGCGTGCATGTCGGACAGCGTGCGTGTGACGGCATTTGTGGAGAGCACCTCGGACGTTGGCGGCGGCACAATGAGAGACAGGTCGTCTTCTGCTGCAATACTGCTCGCCATCGCGCTCATGAGGACAAGTAGGTATTGAGGATGGGGCTGTGTCTGTAGTGGCTGCGGAGAGCGAACTGGAGTGCGAGGGAGAAAAACAAAAAAAGAAAAGAAAAACTCTGAGGAAACAAAGCGAAGCGAGTAATAGAGTGTTAGAATATTGTTGTAGTGGAGTTATCTGTGTCACGATTAGACGGGCGAGGGAAAGGGAATTTAAATGCTTCGCGGCTGTTTCCGCCGACAGCAATTACACCACGACGACGACGACCTTTTACACAAGGAAGAGCAAAGAAGAGGATGGAGTGGGATGTGCAGGTGGGTGAGTGGTGAGAGGAGATCATCTACAGTGCGCATTGAGTATGCGCGTATGGGAGCGACTATCAAGGTGAGAGACAAGGGAAAAAAGGGCCGTGAGCGAGCCAACCTCTTTAAAATGGCGTTAGACACTGGGAGAGAAAAAAAAGAGAGGAAATCACGTGTGTGTCTTCACTGATGAGAAAATCACCGACATCACCTTGACTCGGAACTGCTTTTTTTACGCGTGTTTTGTGTTTGTGGAGACCACCAACGTGGCACTGTGAAAGTCACGGAGGAGAAGCAGGTGTTGAAAAGAAAAGAAAAAAGAAGCACACGACAAATAAAGCGCACATGCGCAACTACAATGAACAACAAAGTCTTTGTTGTTGTGTGTATGTGCTGAGAAACTTTCCCGTACCGACTGTGCTTGGGTTGACAACGCTCTGCGGAGCAGGGCGTCTTGTTTGTCATTTGCATTTTGAGTTGAGTTCATTTTATTGTTTTGTTTGCGCGCTGTCGTGAAAGTCGCCTCGCTAAGCCTGTACACGACATCAGATGATTTTTGCTTTCGTGGTCGAAACAGCTCAATCTTCTTCGACCATCACCATCATTATCGTCATCTTGTCCAGTCCTTTTGGGTTTCTTTCCATTTGACGAGTTTGCTTTTCAACACTTTTTTGTTTTGTTTTGATCTACGCCTCACTACGACCCTTCTTGTCACGGTTCGTTACGGTTTCGTCCTCGAGGACACGGCCATCCGCGATCACGAGCGGTCGATCAGGATCGCTATTCTCGATCTTCACGGTCCCCTTGATGACCACGTTTGCGCCGAACTGAACCAGTCCCTTGATTGTCAGCTTGGTGCAGTGCAGAAGCGACGGCACACCACCACCCACCAAGTCGTCGAAGCCAGACATGAACTTGTAGAGCTTGCTATCGAGATCAATGACGGGTGGCACGCCGGCACGAGAGGCCTCGAGGACAATGCGGGAGTCGGGTGTGATGGTGTAGGCATCGGAGCGGAGCGCGAGGAGATCACTGCACGTCTTCACCGGCGCGAAACGTTCACGCGGCACCAGCAGCGCCGCAGCGTGGGTAAACAGCTCAATCGCGGCGCCCATGGCCGTCTCCAGCTGGTAGACCTTGCACGAGGCCGGGTCAGTCGGGTTGACGGTCTTCTCATTGCGAATCACCGGCAGCGAGACAACGCCGTCCTCAGCGTCCATGAGCGCCTTGAGTGCGGACAGGCTCAGCCACAAGTTGTTCGTGTTGAAGTACTTATATTTGCTAATGTCCTGGAAGCTTGCCTCCTCCTCCTTGGGGCACTGCGCGGACTCGCGGAGCAGCAGGATGGACTTCCCGTTGCGTGTGGCACCCGCAAGATGACCGCCCTTCTTATCACTCTCCGTGCGCTTCGCGACTTCCATGAGAAACTCGACCTTGTTCTTCGCCATGTAGTTCAGAATGCGGCTGTCAAGCGTCGCACCCAGGTTGTCACCGTTGCTCACAAACATGTACTCGTAGCCCTCCGCGATGAGGTCGTCCAACTTGCCGGAGCCGTAGAGCGCCGTGTAGACGTCGCCGTGCCCTGGCGGTGTCCACTCGCACGACGTGTTCTCGGGGTAGGACGCGGGGAAGAAGGGCTTGTGTGTCTCGTGGCCAGACTGGCTCTGGCAGGCACCCGTGTAAATCTTCGGAACCTGATTCTGGAGAAGCTGCACCTCGGTGTCGAACGTGGCGGCGATGGCCGGGTACTTGGCGAGGAAGGCGCGCGTGCTCTTAGTCGTACTGAACGAGTTGAGGAGCATGAAGCGGAGGCCGCCACCATTGGGCTGCTCCCGCTGGTAGTTGACCTGACGTGCCATGAAGTCCAGGAAGGTTTGGTCGCCCTTGATCGGGAGCAACGTCTTGGCGTCGTGCAGACCCATGCCCGTGCCGAGCCCGCCGTTCAGCTTCAACATCACGGTCTTCTTGAGGAGAGCCGGGGAGGCCTCGACAAGCTCCACGAGCGCATCGCAGGAGTCGATCGGGGTGATGTCCTTGTCGCTGATGGTGCCGCTGCTGCCGCTGCTGACGATGGCGTGCTGGCGAACGAACGTCTTGATGCACGACTCACTGACCTTTCCCTTCGTCATCTTCTCGATGCACGCTTCGGCGGCGGGGGACGTCTGTGCCATGGTGAAGAGCCGATGCAAGGGCGAATAGGCGATGCGGTGTCTGTGCGTGAGGGCACGAATGGAACAAGAGACGAACAAAATTGTAGTTGCGTTATGTTTTTTTGAGGTGCGTTTTGGTGCGTTTCGTTCTACGTGAAGGGAGGAGAAAACGAAGGTGTGTGCGTGTGTGTGTGTGTGTGGAAGGACTGGTTCGTGAAGACACGGGTGGGAGCACACAATCAGAGAGCAACACACACGAGCCCGATGCACAGCACAGAGTTCGCTCTCTTGTTGGTTCTTGGACAGATGACGCACAGACACGCCCTGTGAAAATGCCATCCGGATCAAACACACAGCGCTGACTTGGCAACCTGCGTGTGTGAGAGAGACAGGGAGGCTGAGATGACTTGACTCGTCGTTGATGTGAGCCCGTCCCACCCACAGTTTTTTGCATGGCTTCTTGGTTGAAGGCATCAACTGCTCGGGGACACGCGCAGAGAAGAACAAAGGTGTTTGTTGTCCTCGCTCGTTTTGTCTTCTTGTGTTTTTTTTGGTCACATTTCCAGTGACGAACGAACAGTTCACTTCTGCGTGAACCACTCTCACGGCGATGACCACACCTCCGGCTCTAAAGAAAAGAAACGAAAAAAAAAGAGAAAAAGTAAAAACAACAACAACAACGATGCACTGATGAAAACAACCCCACCTCTCTCGCAACGACGAGGTACAAACAAACAAACAAATGATGTCACACCCACTCTGCGCGACAAATACGATGGATAGGCAGAAGAAAAAATTTCCTTTTTTCAGAAGGGCAAAGCCACAAATCGCACAGCGACAAAGAGAGTGGGAGAGATACGCAGGGGAACACAGCTCTGTGCTCATCGCGTTTCACATCCTCGGGCTCTTCCTCGCTTCGTGCACCTGCTTGAGCTCCTGATACTGCCTGATGAGTCAGCGCAAACATTCACATGCGCAAACAAACAAAAAAAGAGAAGAAAAGATAAAAAGAAGAAAACCCGGTGGAGATCAACAACACTAAACAGCAAAAAAGAGACATAACCTCTAGGATTTCCAGTTTACAATGGCGGAGCAGTCATTGTGTATGTGTGTGCGGCATTGGGGAGAATTTGTGGAGAGATATTTACACACACACACACACGCACACACATACACGCACGCGCAAAGTCCCCACAAATAGTTGATGAGGGAGAAAAAACAAAAGCACTCACAAGATAAAAAGACACTCTGAAAAAAAAAGAAAGGAAAAAGAAACGAGCTTTGTCGTGCAGAGACCAAGCGAGAGAGTGAAAGGTGGGTGTGCGAGCAGGCTGTTCAACGGTTTCTCTCTAGGCCTTCTTGACCTCGCGACGGCGCACCCTGTCGTCGCTCGCGGTGTGTGTGGAGGCGTTGGCCGCCGCCGAGGAGACGGTCGTCGCGCCCGAGCGGGTGGCTGGGCGAGATCCAGACGTGGTGGTGGTGGCGCCGCTGGTCGACGACACCGTTGTCGTTGGTCGCGACGCCACGGAGGACCGCGAGACGCCACCGGCTGCGGAGGAGGTGGGCCGCTGTGCCATGGCCACCCGCGATCCGCTGGCACTCGTCGCACTCGTGCGCGTGCCCGCAGCGGTGGAGCTGGTGGTCGGTCTAGCGGCCGGCGCGGCCGAGCTCGTCGTTGTTGTCCGCGCTGGGGCGGCAGCGGCAGCGGCTGGCGCGGGGGCCGTGCTGCTCGGCTCAGGCGCCGGCCTGGAGGACCCGGTGTGGCTCGTCGGGGCCGTCGCATTCGTCGTCGTCGTGGCCGACGTCGCGGCACGTGCGCTACCGCCCGCGCCGGTTGGCGTGGCCGAGCCCGTCCCGCTGCCATTGGTGCGGCGGCGTGACCTAGCGATCTCACGGTAGACCTGATCGCGATACTCCTGCATCGTGTAGCGGGTGTTGTCCGGGAGGGAGATGGTGATTGGGGCGGGCGCGGCCGGCTCATCCTGTGGCCGGTGGAAGGCCGCGACGTACGGGTGTTCGAGGGCCTGCTCCGCGGTCATGCGCTCGTTGGGGTTGAAGCGCATGAGCTTCTGAATCAGGTCCAGGGCATCCGGAGAGGCCCGCGGCAGGAGGTCGGCGAAGCTGCGGGAGTGCGACCGGCGAATGTCACGCAGCATCGTCTCGGCGTACTGCGACTTGATCGCGACAATGTCGGACGCCGACGGCTCCCCGGTGATGCTGATGATGATCTCAAGCTGGTGGGTCGTCGAGCGACCTGGGAAGATGGGCTTGCCCAGGATGAGCTCGCCCAAGATGCAGCCGACAGACCACATGTCGACGCCCTTGGTGTACTGCGTGGAGCCGAGGAGGATCTCAGGTGGGCGGTACCACCGCGTGGCGATGTAGTCGGTCAGCTCAAGCCGGGTTACCTGCTCCTTCTCCAACGTCAGGATGGACCGGGCGAGGCCGAAGTCGGCGACCTTCATCGTGCAGTCGCTATTCAAGAGCAGATTACTGGGTTTCATGTCACGGTGCAAAATCTCAGCCGAGTGCAGGTACTTCATCGTCTTGAGCAGCTGGTAGATGATGAACTGCTTGTGTACATCCTCGAGGATGTTGGCACGGATCACGACATGCAGATCCGTCTCCATGTACTCAAAGACCAGGTAGATGTCGCGGTCGTTGAGCGCGCGATGAACGTGGAGCAGCTTGATGACGTTGGGGTGATGCAGGCGGTGCAGGAACATAATCTCGCGAAACGTTCGCTGCGCGTCGGTCGAGTTCTGGAAGGCGTCATAGATCTTCTTCAGCGCCACCACGTTGTGCGTGCGCCGCTCCACCGCTCTCCAGACGATGCCGTACGCACCTTGGCCGAGCTGCGTCTGGATCTCGTACTTGCGCAGAATGTGGCTTTCGATTTCGGTAGACATCACGAGTGACCGAAGAAGGAAGAAGAGAAAAGGGGATAGTGATGTCGAGAGGAAGAGACGGAGAGATGAAAAGTGAAAAAAAAAGGCAAAGAAAATCAACCAAAGAAAAACACGCTGTTGTTTTTTTTGTATTGTTTTCTTGTTGAACCAAGCAAAAAGAAAAAAAAAGGTGTCTGTCAACTGTATTCCTTCTCTGTTCGACTCAGCTGGCTGCCCCGCTTTCGTTCTTGTGTGTGTGGGGGGTACAACAAAAAACAGCGGAGAAGAATTGGAATTAGTAGAAGGAATCACTTTGTAGCTGAACCCTCAAAACACACTAAACTCGCTCCGACGGCACACAGGGTTGCACACGTAGAGGGACGAAAAACAACAACAACAATAACAAACAAAGGAAAGTCGAGGACCAGCTAAAAAAATGGTTCTCACGCTCTCTATCTCTTTAATTTCGCTTGTTTTATTGCCGAGTCGCGTTTTCGGTTTGTCTTTGTTGCAATTTAAAGATGAGATGTAAATAGGCAAACGAAGAGAGAGGGAGAGAACGGGAGACAAACCGTGTACGTGACGAGGCGTGTAAGCAAGGAAAGATCTGGTGAAAGAGAAATAACGGCGGTCAGAAAAAAACAAAAAAGAAGAAGAAGCAAAACGACGTGTGTGGAATGAGGACACTCACAGCAAAGTGGCACCTCTCCTCGTTACTTCTTGACTGTGCGGGGCTAGTACAAAAACGCGTGCGCTTTCTAGATGCGTTGTGTGTGAGTTGAAATCGTGGAGAGGAAACGGAAATAAGAAGGTGGAGTGAGAGTGAGTGAACATGGAGTCGACAGAAGCTGAACAAAAAAGAAAATGGAGACTAAAGGAACATGGACTCGTACACGTTCATCGATTGATCCGTGCCACCAGTCATGACGGGAACAGCCATCGCGACACAGTCGAAGAGAGAGAGATAGAGGAAGTCTGGACGCCGACACTCGACTCAACAATTCGCACCACGCCACTGTTCAGTGTGCTGGGGCAAAGAGAGAGAGAGAGAGGTTTTACAGTGGGAGCCACACACACACACAGAGGTTTCTTCTGTTGGCAGTCTGCCTTATTTTTTTCAGTCCGTTTGACTCATTCCATCTTTGGTTTTGTTTTGCTTGTGTACGCACTTTTAAATGATGTTAATCGAGTAATGTGGCTTGTGTGTATGTGTATGTGACACAGTTAACAGAGGTGAAAAATCAACCAAATCGCAGGAGCCGGCCGCTCACGAGAGAAGGTTGGCGAAGAGGTTGGTGAGCTCATCTGCATCCTCGACGTGGAGCTCGTCAAGAATCGCTTCGTCGCCCTCCTGGTCGCTCAGATCTTCCCAATCCGCCTCTTCCTCGTTAAGCCCACGCTCCATCGCGGATCGCTTCGCCTCCACAAGGCGCGCCAGCTCAACCTCCACGTTTTGCAGCTCAGACGCGTGCTTCACCTTCTGTTCCTCCTTCAGCTTACGGATGTACTTGCCGAGTTCGCGGCGCTCGGCCTTGGCATTCTCACCACGGCGAATGCGCTGGCGACGTGCCTCGAGATCAGCCGTGTGGTCACGCAGGGCGATGCGCTCCTGCGCCTGCCGCTTGAGCAGGGCACTCTTCTGCTTCTTCACCATGTCCATCTGCGATGAGCGGCTGATTGCCCGCACGGGGGCGGAGCTGCCGCCGTCGGTCTTCTTCAGGCGCAGCTTGACCGCACCCGGTGCGTACTTGCGCAGTTTGAGGACCTTGCTGATTTTTTTCTCTGTTTCAGACTGCTTCTTGGCCGACTTGGCCCTATTCTTCTTCGCCAAGCGCGTCTTGCCCACTTTCCTGCCGACCATTGTGTTGACTCTCACAACAAGTGCCTCTCCAGGGGAGCTGTGAAGTGACTTGCTAGTCCTGATCTTCCGAACAGAAAGTCAAAAAAAACCCCGACACAAGGAAAGAAACAGATAGGTAGCGAGGGAGAGAGAGAGAGAGAGAAAGACATGTTGTTTGGGAGAAGAATGCTCTCAGAGAGATATCTGCAGTACCGTGGATTGGCAGAGTTTGAGAGACGGGCAGGAAGGTGCGGCGCACGCGATGACCTCTGTGCATGTGCTGCCCAGCAGTGGGGAGGAAGGTCTCGATGTGTGCCTGGCGGCTGACAGGGCCCAGGGGGTACACGCTGATGCGTGAAATGAAGTGATGTAACGATTGAGTGTTTGTTTGTCTCGGAAGAGTGAACAAAAGAGACAAGAGATTCGATTGGTGTACCGGCTTCTGAGTTTCCAAGAGAAGAAAAAGTGGAGAAAGGGGTCCGTTGACCAGTTAGTGTACATTGGTTCATGCTGCCTGCTAAGAACAACAACTCCCCCAAAAAGTTTTCGCTGCTTGCTTGAGCAATTGTGTTTAAAAGAAACCAGATGAGAGGTGTGTGCAGACACACTCTCTTTTCTCGCACTCTCACGTTTCACGCATCACGGGCCGAGTGTGTGGACGCGACGCGGCGGGGGGCTCGGCGGTGCGCTAGGCCGCACCACAGTACTTGCCGCTACCAGCGTCGGCAGCTGCTCAGCGACGCGATCACGACCGTGGCTGCCCCCGAACACCGTGGCCGCACTCACGGCGTAGTCAGCCTGACCGCACTTCTCACGCGGAAACACACTGCTGCTGCTGCTGCTGCTGCTGCTTGAGCTGTTGAAGAGACTCAGATGATCGACTCCGATCGCTTCGCTGGCGGTACTCAGGGACTGAGAGACCGTGGGAGGGCGTGTTGAGCTGTGCCTGCGCGACACCACGCCACCCGCCACCGTCGTCGCGAAGCTCCCACGCGAGCGTGTCGTGACGTCTCCACCGTCGTCCTCGTTGGAAGTCGCCACCGTGACCGTTGACAGACGCTGCAACAGCAGCTGCTGATGCTGCTGCCCACGGAATGGCGCGCCCCAGCTCTGGGTCACACCGCCACCACCACCACCACGACTGCTGTCCACCGCTGAGGCGCTGGAGGTTTGGTGTGAGACGGGGCGTGGGGCCGACATGGCGTCCGGCTCAACCGTGCTCGCATCGCTGTCCCGTGGCGCGAGCTTCTTCTTCGGCACGAGCCCCGGCGCAGCACCACGCGAGACGGGCGGCGTGACTGTCAGTGTGGGCAGTGCGAACGCCGCTGCGGAACCACGGCCGTCCATGCCCGACAACTCCAGTTGATTCGGCTGCTGCGGCTGCTTTGCGCGGTCATCGCAAAAGGTGCTGTGGGTGTCATCGTCATTGTCATCATCCGCCTCGTCACCTTGGTCGCGCCGCGTCGTGGCAGGCGAGGGAGACTCACCACCACCCGTTGCCGTCGTGCGCGTGTTTGTGTTTGTGTGGAATGCGTACCCCTCAACGGTGCGCAGAGTCTCCTGACCCAGCTCGCACGGCTGCAGTGGCGGTGGCGGCGGCTCGTTGACCATGATATCCAGCGGACTCTTGCGCCGTGCGAGACCGAGCTGTCGCAGGGCACGCAGCGTTGGCGGCTGCACCGCTGGGGCCGTGCTCGATGCCGTCTTCGTTGTGGGTGGCGGCATCGTGGCTGTCGCGGGTGGGACGGGCTCCGTCGTGGAGTGGCGTGCGGCGTTGACTGCCGCAGTGGAGGGGCGTGGCGGCGGTGCCAGAGTCGGTCGTCGCGGCCAGGCGGTGGCCACGACGCTGTCATCCGCATCGCCGTCCGTACTGCCGTCAAGGGAAAGCAGTACCGTAGACGTAGCCCGCACCCTATTGCCGTTGTTGTTGTTGTTGTTGTTGTTGTACGCATTCGAGGGATGTTCACGGGCACCACCGGGGAGAGCTGGTGCGGCAGCCGATGACACGGTCGTGCGCGCGGCGCCGGAGTCTCTGTCACCGTCGGTCGGTGTTTGCTCCGTCGCCGCCGCACCGCCGGGCTCACTCTGGAACAGCGCGTAGTTACCCGCGCCGTCCTCCTCGCAGAGATCAATCTCAGCCGCGGCAAGCTGGACCTGCGGGACGGGCGACTGGTGCCGATGATTGCGCGAGTTCTGCCACGGCGACGGGGTCGCGGAGAGCGATGGTGTGAGGCCGCTACGCACTTCCGCCGTCAATGTGCGCTGTTGCGAAGACGAGAACCCGACGCCCTCAGCACCGGCGCCACCGCCGGAGAAGCTTCGAACGGACACCGTGGACGGGTCGGCGCGCAGCATGGGCATGGGGGCCCCACCGGGCCGGCGCCGCTCGGATGCTGCCACCTCTTCGGTCAGCGCGGTCAGGACCGAGTCGTGCCGCTCAAGCCCGAACATGAGCGTGCTGTCCATCATCACCGTCTCGTCAACGGGCAGTGTGGACGGCGGGGCCGAGGACAGGACCACCTTGAAGCGCCGCTGTGCACGGGTGCCAACGGTGGCGCTCGCACTGGTGGCTTTGAGTGGCGGCTCGACGGCCTTCATCGCCGGCACGAGCGGGGCGATGGGGCGGTACGAGCGTTGCTGCTCGTCGTCGTCGTCGTCGTCCACGGTGGCGCGGCGGGTGAGATCGGTGGCTTGGTCAGGCAGAAGGACGCCTGGCTCACCGCGCCGACCACCACTGCCAGTACCACCACCAAGGCCGCTCACGCTAGCCTGGCCACTCAAGGGGCTACCACAGTGTGTGGCGCCACCACCGCCGCCGCCGCCGCCGTAGACGAGCTGGCGTCGCTGCTCCAGCTGCAGAACCTTGCGAAGGAACTCGTTCTCTTCGGCCTCGTAGTGCGCAAGCGGCGTGGAGACCTTGCGCGCGAGAAACGCCAAGCGCTGGCGGCGGGCCTCGGCTTCGTCGCAGAGGAGAGGACGGTTGAGTGAGGCGAGCGGGACGGCATCGTAGTCGGCGATGATGGCCAGGCGGCAGCGCTGCTCATCACGAAAGAGCGACGCCGCACGCATCGTGAACTGTTCATCGCGCATGGAGAGGAGCAGTGCGGCGTACAGTGGTGGCACGGTGCGGTGAATGGCAATGACGCGGTTCATGACGCTGATGGGCAGCAGGAAGGAGCGATGCTCGTCGAGCAAGTTCTGCTCAAGCACGCGACGTGACGTCGCCTCGGTGCTCTCAAGAAGACCCACAAAGGCACCGTAGAGGGCGTCCTGCCGTGCGACCGGCTCGATGAACCGCAGCGTTGTCGGCGACGGGATACGGTCGGCAGGCGTGTGGCTGCCAAAACTGGTGTCCATCGCGCCTGTCCCACTCGCGCCTGTTGTGGCCAAGGCGGACGACAGGGAGAGCCCGAGCTCAATTTGCGGAGACCCGAGCAGGTGCGCCGGGGACGTGTACGTAAAGCTGCCGTTGCTCACTGCACGGGGCCAGGCCAGCGACAAAGGGAAGAGGGTGTCGAGGTACTTGGCGCTCTCCTGCGCAAATGTCTCGTTCAGGAACGCCATCGCCGTCTCGGGCTGACCCAACCGCGTGCGACTCACGAGAAGCCCCGTGACGACGCCCTCCGCACCCGAGAGGCTGAGAATAGCGCGGCTGCGCGAGGAAGACAGGGAACCGCTGTGTCCCAATACCACCCCCGCCACTCCCAAGCTCGCCTTGGTCGGTGTGCCTGCATCCATCACCGGCGCACTCTCCGTCTCACTGTGCGTGCCACCGCTGCCGCCGCGTGGACGGCGAAGATGCCGGCGTGCGTGGCAGACGGCGCTGTCGGTGTCGTCGCGCAACGGGACGATGGTGACCAGCGCGGGTGAGCGTGGCGACCCGTGCCCACTCGCCGCGGACCGCACATCGCTCGCGCCAACGCTTGCGTCTTCGTCGGCGTGGTCTTCGTCTTCGTCCTCCTCCTCGTTGTCGTTATCGACGCCGTCCTCTCCCGTCCTGCTGGAGTTTATCTGGCGCACTCTCTGTTCGCGAACACGCGACGCCGGCTGTGTGTTCGGATAGTGCAGAGGCGCCGTGGAGCTGTCGCCACCGCTCTCGCTGGTCGGCCTGTCATACTCGCTGCGGCGGGTCGGCAGCACGGGGAAGAAACCCTCTCGTGACGGCTCCACCACATACGTGTGGTCTTCGCGCGCCCTCTCCTCGTGTTCCCTTCTCTTGCTGAGCTCCAGCTCCATCGCGTACTCCTCGGCGACCAGGGGGTTGAAGCCTGTGTGCTCCTCCACCATGGCGGCCCACTCTTCGACCGTGAAGTGGTGTTCAATGTGCATGCGTGTGTGCGCCTCCCGCATGAGGCCAGCCCAGGCCTGCCGTTGCTGGCGCAGAATACGAACGGTGCCTTGCTCGCACTGCTGGATCAGGATGTTGCGCTCATCGCGTTCTTCCTTGAGGCGGAGGAGAACATTGCGCGATTCCCACATCCCCACGCGGCGACGCACCACGTTGAGGGCACGATTGTAGCACATCTGCTCGTACAGGTAGCGGTGAAACGAGCGATCGCGCTGACCCCGAAACACGCGCTGGAGAAGGAGCGCGCTCGCCTCCTTGGCACGGCGCAGCCGACGCAAATTGTGGCGCACCCACGGCACGAGGAGGCGGATCGCTTCGGCACGTCGCACGCGCTCACGCTGCTTGTACGCTCGCCAGCAGCACTGAATCACGTACGCGGCGCGCGGGCGGCCCACTTCCTCGAGCCGCTTCTCCTCACGCATGCGCCGTACCACGGCGAGGAGTCGCGACAGGAAGAAGCCGATAAAGGCGACACTCAGGAAGTGCGTGTGCGGCACGACGGCACCACCACCACGCCCACTGCTGCTTCCACCGCTGCGGCCGTGCACCGAGTTTGACCGCCGCCGCGCGACCGACCCTGCACGACGCCGCGACGACGATGACGTGCCACCCGGCCCACGCTGGGAGCCACTGCCATGGCCGCCTCGGCTGCCGCTGCCGCTGCCGCCGCCGCCGCCGCTGCTGCTGCTTTGGTTGCTGCCGTCGGTGGTCTTGGCGCGCCGCACAGCGACTTTGCGGGTGCGGTCGGCCTTGATGCCAACCTGAATGCGGTTGCGGAACGAGTCAGCGAGTGCTTGCTGCCGTGCAACGCGCTTGGTCGTGGCCGGTGCGGCGGCAGCGGTACCGGTCGTGGTGGTGATGGCAGACGATGTGACCAGTTGCGAGCCTTGCGGTGGCAGTCGTGGTGGTGGTGGGGATGGCGCGGATGACGGGATTGGGGACGGAGAGGCGGCGGCGGCGGTGGCCTGCGAGTGACTGGCCTCACCACCACCAGCACCTGATGCCAGCGCCTCACCAGAGACGGCAGGAGAGATGCGACCGTCACTGCGATTCGGTGGTGCCCGCACGATCAGCAGCGAGGCTGTCCGTGGCACCACCAGCTCCGTCGCCGGGACGTGTACCACCTCGTCATCGTCGTCGTCCACGTGGGCCACAAAGGAGACGGACGAGCTGCGTGACAAGCGTGGATTGGACGGCGTGCTGTCGGAGTCGTTGTCCGCGGTCTCAGAGGCCATCGTCCTGTCCTCACCGTCACCGCCTGACGGGGCGGCGGTCGCGGTTGTCAGCCGCGGGTGGGCCGCTTCAAAATCCGGCATAGACGCCGTGGACAGAGCCGACTCGGTTGGCGTGAGGGTCTCAAGGGGTGGCACCAGTGGGGCAAGAGCCGGTGGCGTCAGGAACAGCGTCGTCGCACAGCCGGACCCGACGGAGGCGCCATCCGTGGGGACAGCCGCCTTGATATGAGAGCTCGCTGGGATGGAGGAGGACGGGAACTCGATGCCGGATGTGAGCTGCCCTTCAGACTGCAGAGGAGGAGGGGGAGGAGGGCCCGCAGGGGACAGCTGCTCCGCTTGCGGCGCCAAACCACGAATGATCGAGAAGCTCTGCTGCCTGTGGATGAAGTTGCCCAGTTGCAGCTTGTCCGACTCCGTCAGGAGTTCGATCCCGTCCGCACTGTCACTCGGACAGTTGCCCTCCTGCTGCTGGTGCTGCTGCGGGTGCCAATCCTCTGGCATCGTGTTGGCCACCGTTTCCCCCAGCAGCTGACGTCGCAGCACGGAGCTGACCAGCTTGTTTTGTCGCAGGTGTGACGTCGACGGGCTGTGATCGACCAGTGGTGGGAACAGAGGCATGGTGGAGGTGCTGCTCAGGTGCGTTGACGGCGCGCGCGGCAGGCTGCCGCAGCTCACATCGTCGCCGCTCCGGAACGGCGCGCCCAGCACGCGAAACTCCCGTGGCGACTGCGTGGGTGGCGGTGACGGCTGTCCGCCGTCGCGCGCCGCAATCGCCGCTGCAGAAGCGACGGAAGCAACGGGGAGCGCCACGGACGACGCACTTGGGGACGAGAGGGCGGGCGGGCTCGGCAGGTACACGGGACTGGTCGGGTTTGTGCGCTGACGCCCGGCGGCGATGGGTGCGCGTGGTGAGGTGCCCGCGCTGCTGCTGCTGCTGCCTCCGCTGATCGTGGGCTTGACGGACGACGGCGGTGAGGGGACGGGGATGGGCAGACTGCTGCCGGATGGGTGGCGCCGCACCAGACTGTTGGGCAGGCTGGGGGCCGGCTGCGAATCCGCCGTCGCCGCTGTACTCGAAAGGACCTCCGAGGCGGGCAAGGAGAAGGGCGACGGATCCAATGTCTCACAGGCGTTGGGGTGGTGCGGTGCCGTCGGTTCGCTGCTCACGTTCTCGTCCGCGGTGGACGACGGCACGGAAAGCGAGTTTGTGGCGGGTGCGTGGCCTGGCGGGTGCAGACGCAGGTAGCGTGTGACGGCACTCTCTTGCTCGATGGGGAGAGACGAGGGCGCGTCAGGCTCGGACACCGGTTGCGTCTGACGGCGTTGGTGGTGCGAGACGGTCGCGGGCGGCGGACGCAGCATGGAGATGCTCGACTCGCGCCGCAGGTTGTGCACGATGGCGGCGAGGGAGGCGATGGCCGCGTCCTCCTCGTCCTCCTCATCCTGTGCCTGCAGAGACAGCATGGCGTCAGTGACCGATGTGCTGCGGTGGCTGGCCGGCTGCACGTCTGCATCCGTCGGCGCAGGCGACTGGGCGGCGAACTGCGCGGGTTGGGCTGACGTGGCAGCAACCGCGGTGGGGGAGGCCGAGGTGGAGGCGACCGCGGACGCCCGGGGCTGGATCTCGCTGTTGACGCGGCTGGAGCACACCGAGGCCGGGTACGAGCTGGCTTCGGTTGTGATGTCACTGCCGTAGCGCGTCGCGGCGCTGCGCATGGCTTCACGCGTGCTGTTGCTCAGCTGGTCCAACGTGGAGGTGGTGGGGAGGCCCGCAGCCCCGTGAAAGGTGACCTCACCCATCGGCTCACCAAGGTCGATCCCGAGCAGGGACCCACCCGCTGGCCACGGCAGGGCAGCAGAGCTGCCGAAAGGCGGCGACGCCTGCACGGCGGAGCTGAGCCGCGGGTTCCCCGACGATGGCAGCTGCAGGACCGACGCCATGTCCGGTTGTGTTGGTGACGGCGCGCAACTGAGAGCGAGCTGAAAGTCCTCAGGGGACATGGTCTTGGTGCGCTGGCGCGGCCCCATCGCATCGTGACGGCGCAGCTGTGCCCCTGGCGGGAGAGGCGCAGGAGGAAGCGGTGCGCGGGCGTCCAAGGTGCTGTCGAAGTCAACTGGCAGACGGCTGGCATCCACGCTGACGAGTGGTGAGTCCTCTGTCGACGTTGGCGATGGCACACGGGTGTCAGTGGCACTGGTGGCTGTTTGGTTCGCCTCCGATGGTGTTGCGTTGGGCTCGGCGGTGGCGCTGGGACTGGGCACCGCCCCGTCGTCCTGACTGTTGCGGTGTGGAGAATGGGTGGGCTTATGTACATGCTTGCGTCGCTTTGCGGACCCAGTGTTGCTGCTGGCGCTGGTGCTGGTACTGGTTCGCTTTCCAGCAGCGGTGGTCCGTCGTTGCGGAGGCGCGGACGGCAGCTTTGATGATATCCGTTTTGGTGGCATCACTCCACTACATGCATAGAAAAAGAATGAAAGAAAAAAAGAGTGAAGGGGTTTGGGAAACCAAACGGGAAAGGAAAAAAAAAGCAAGATATCAAGCACGACCTGCCATGGAGAGAACAGAGAGAAAGAGAGAAAGAGAAAGAGAAAGTGAGGGTGAAGGGAAGTGACTCATGTGATGGAGGGTGACGGCTGAGGACGCACACACCATATTGTGCACACACACACACACAAAGACACAAACAGAGACACACACGCATGAGAGTGGGCAAACGAACGAAGGATCATGCTAACTGGATGGATTTGCTACTGGAGCTATAAACAATGGGCAGAGAGACAAAAAAAGGCAACAGACTGTGTATAACCAAAACGAAGACACGAGAAAAAAACGGGTAAAGCTACATAAGAAAGATTCTCGTGTGATGCTTCTCATTTCATTTACGCGTCGAGATTTTTCTTCCTCTTCTTCTTCTTTGTTACGTCCACGGCAGATGATTGGGAAACATGTAGCCACCGAGGATGTTCCAGAGAATCATGTAGGCCAGCAACATGAAGCTGATCATCGGTCCATACAGCCCAAGCGCGCCAGCGTTCGTGTGACGGTGCTTCAAGACGCGTCGCAGGGAGGTCGCTTGCGGTGACCACCGTGTCCACCAGTACGCAAACAACCAGTGAAGCGCGGGGCACGTCATGATGAAACGATTCACAACCTGAATGTGCATGACTGTGAACGCAATCAGCGCAAGCACCCAAAGCAGGGTCAGATTACTGGACTGCAGGCCAATGTGAAGGCAGTGCACAAGGCGGGCGAGCACATCACCACCGTGGCGTGTTTCTACCTTTGCGCGCGGGTAGCCTTGGTGAAAGCTACGGCATATCAGCACGGAGGTGGCCACAATAAGTGAGCCAACCGGCAGCGCAATGAGCACGTTCGGTGAGTTCTTGATGGAGTAGGCATGAAACGGTCCGCAGTCCCAGTACTTGGCCTGAATGTGTGCGTACATGCGCCAGAAGTGGCTGCCCAGTTCGCGCTGCTCGGCAGGCGACATGAGAGGGTGGAAACGTGTGTACGCCGCGTAGTTCATGGCTGTGGATGGCACGAGGAGGACGGCAGTGTAAAGGCAAAGCCACACGAGCCTCACAGGGTGCGGCCAGCGCGTTGGCAATGTCGGCAAGCGCACCGTGATGACCTTCGGGGGCGTCACTGTTGCTGCCTTCACTGCTTGTGAGTTGTGGCTGTTGTTGTTGTTGTGCGTCTCGCTCTTGCGTGTGCGCAGGCGGTGGCACAAGGGAGCGTACTGGACCTTCCACCGTGCGTGGGATTCTACAGGCCACAACACGTGCAGGACAATAGGATACCAGAGAAAGCCGACGTTCACGAAACCGTTCGAGCGAATCGAGGCCGTCGCGAGGAAGGCGAGGAAGGAGATGATGTCGCGGCACGACGGCCACCACTGCTGTCGGAACTGATACAGACACGCGCCATCATCGCTGGGGACTTGAAGGCTCTTTACGACGTCATCGGGAACGAGCACGCTGTCGTCGCGGTCTTCTTCTTCGCCGGCCGCAGCGATACGAACCAGCTCTTGCGCCTCCGCGCGTGTCAGCCTTATTTGGCTGTAAATGCCCGAGAAGGTGAATAGCGCAAACAGGCTTTCCGTGTAGAGTGCAACCGTGAACACCATGGACGGCGTCAGCAACCAGGCCAGTGCCGTGGCGCCGACGAAGCGCCACCGTCGATACACGAGACGCGCCTCCGTATCGTTCGCCGTGTCCTCGAGCTGAAGACGGAGCCGGTCAAGCGGCGTGCCCGTCGCTTGACGACGCCAGCGCAGCTCCAGCAGGCGCGCGAGTGCGGCGACGATCGACTTGCCCTCACGTGCGTTCGCCTCCCCTTCTTCCTCCTCCTCCTCCTTGTCCTTCTCATTCTGGCTAGACGTGCGAGGACCAAACAGCTGAGAGCAGAGTCGCAGCGGGGTGAGGCGCGAGTGACGCTGGAGCAGGAGCCCCTCCTTTCCCACGAACGTGAGCGTCGTGATGCGGCGCAGCAACACGCCTGCCGTTGCAGAGGCTGTCACATTCAACAGACACAAGTAGGCTGGGGCAGACGCGATGGCGCCGAGAAGAGGGCAAAGCACGTTCACCACGTACGTCGTGGCGCGAATGAGCATCGGCATGAATGGGTAGAAGGCAAAGTTTGTTTCGTGCGTGTAGCCGTACATGGCGATGTGGTAGAAGTGGACCACATCCCAGCGGGTCACCTCCGGGAACGCATCGGTGGGATCGCTCGTGGAGGAGGTGTCGAAGACGGTCATCTTGGCGCTGGGGACACCCATAAGAAACGGAATCAGGCGCCGGCAGCACATCATGTAGCCGAGGAAGCACATGCGCACGACGAAGATGACGCAGAACACCGTGCGATCAGGGCAGCGACCGAGCTGCATGAGCAGATCCACCGCCCCACGTGGTGAGGGCGTTGCTTTGGCAGCTGAGACGCCCGGCATTGTTTCGTTTTCAAAAAACAAGAAAGAAACAAGGGAAAAAAGTCTACAGACCTGGGGTGAAAAGTAAAAATGAGAAGTGAGAGTATAAGAAGCACGAAAGGAAAAGCTGTTTATCAGAGATACGACCAAAAGAAAGAAAAGAGAGAAAAGCGGGTGTTTGTGTATGCCCGTGTGTGTGTACTTGGACGGAGAACGTGGAAGAAACAAGAGAGAGGGGAGAGAACCGTGTTGAGGCTGTGAGGGCTGGGAGTGAGTGTGTGGGAGGGAGAGGAGATCCCATTGGATGCGCATGGCAGTGCACGACGGCACCCACAGAGCACACCGAAACACGAATACATGAGGATAGTTTTTTCTTTCTTTCTTTTTTTAATTTGTGACGACAGTATTCTTTGGAAACGTGTTGGACTCCACAGTTTCGGCAGCACCATTCCAGTAGCATCCTTGTTGTTGTATTTGGTTGTGCGCACTCTTCTTTCTTCCTTTCTTTCTTGCACTGTGTGCTTAGTCGTGTGAGCCTGTGTTGGGCCCCTGTGCACCGTTCATGTGAGTGCTATGGTGCACATACTCCATCATCCACTGCGCACGTCGACTGCCACAGTGAGGGCACGCCGTGGGGTCTGACGTGTGCTGCGCCGTGCGCCGCGCGACGCTGTAGAGACGCTTGCGCCGCTTTGGGTTCTTCATGAGCGCGTTGGCACGCTGGGCCTTGTCCTTCTCGCGTTCGACGTCGATCCAGCTCTGCTCGACGTCGTCGCCCCACAGCGTGCGTGGGCGGGCCGCGTACACGTGGAAACAGCGCAGGCACCGCACGAGCGTCTTGTCCTGGCTCTGGACCAGGTTGTTCTTCGTGACCGCTTCCTGCAGCACAACGGCCTGCTCAACCGTGTCGTGCAGTGGTGAACGCGTGCGGTCAAGATGGGAGAGCGCGTGGAGGGCCGCGACCGGGACAAGCGTGGCGTGGGCGTGTCGGGACACTTCGCTGGGACGGGGACTGCGGCCACCGTGTGCCTGCCGAAACGCGGCGACTTCGCGTGCGTACACGCGCTTGTCCTTGGCGAGGCGCACGTTGTGATGCGTATAGGCGTGCTCGAAGGCCTCGCGAAGCACGCCCTGCTGCCGCGAGAGATCGGCCACAGCATCGGAGTGGGTCTGCGAGGCTTTTGCAGACGCACCATCATCAGTCGCCGCTGCCGCAGACCATGACGAGGCTGCGCTGCGTGCGTGATGCGCAGAAAGCGTGGCCTCATAATGGGAAGGCTGAATAAAGGCGGAGGTTGACGAAGAGGACGACGGCGCTGTCTGCTGACCTGCCGTGGTCAGCGAAGCCGTGTCCGTGTGGTCGGCTACTGTGGTGGCTGAGGCGAGTGTGTCAGACAGGGATGCGCGCCTCATCGGGACTGCACCCACGGCATCGTGATCCACGGTACGCGTCAGCGTGGGTGCGCGTTGGCGCTCGTGTCGAGACAAAGGGGCGCGACGCAGTTGTGGGGCCTCGTTGGCCTGGAGACCTGTCAGCGCATGTGCAGCACGTCGGCCACCGTGACGTCCGCGCGCGCCGCTGCACCGCATGAAGCACCGTGTGAACATTCGGTCGTTCCACGCAACAAGAACGACGTAATCAGTCGGCACTAGGAAGAAAGAGAGAGAGAGAGAGATCGAAGAAGGAGGAAACGGAAAGTATAATGACATGAAAAAGGAAGAGTGATAGAGGATGAGAGTACATTGCTGCACCACAGCATTTGCAGTGCACTCACGCCACGAGCCACATCTGTTGCGGCGAGGCTACCGTATGTATCGCACTTCTCTCATTCGCTGTTGTGCGTGCCACAAGTACCGCCAGGATCACTCTTCAGCAGACAGACAGACTGACTGTAGGTGCCTCTCGTGCGATGCCGCATCTCTCTGTCTCTTGCCCTCTCGAATTCATCGAACAAGAGCAGACACACACCTCTGCAAGAGTCATCGCGCACTGACAGAGACGGAGATGAGGAATCGCAACTGACCCAGTTTCCAGAAGTATGGATCGCTATGCTTTTTTGTTGTTTGTTGTTGTGTGAGGTTTGTTTTGGTAGTTAAGCGACAATTACACGTCACGGAGTCGCAGCATTAATCGGGTGAGTAAAGAGAGAGAGAGAGAGAAAAGAAGAAAAAGGTAAACAAAAAAAACACAGGACCAAGAAGGAGAACACACAACTTGTGGCAAATCAACCACCACATCAACAAGGATGCTGGCGCACGGGCCGCATCCCCTCCAAAAAAAAAAGATAATTATGTTCGCCCGTTTACACACGCTGCCTTGACAAATCGCTGAAGTATTTTTTCTTCTTATTAAACGTTACGCGTGGGGGAAAAACATGTACTTCTTTATGAAAAACCAGCAACAACACGACACAGTGAGAGAGAGAGAGAGAGAAGGGCAAACAACTCAATTTGCCTTTTTCTTTTCAGTCGTTGCCTTGGCGGGACTGGCTCCTGCTTGCTTGGCAGCGCCTGTCTTGGCACGCTTGGCAGGATTGGCGGCGGCCTCGGCCTCGCTTGCCGCAGACGACGGCCCACGGGGACGCTTCGCTGACTGCGCTGGCTTGCCTTGCCGTTGCTGCTGTTGCTGCTTCTGAGCCGGTGCCGGCTTCCCCCCCGTCACACGAGTCTTTTTCTTCGCCTTGGCAGCGCCCTTGCCCTTGCCCTTGCCCTCCGCACCGGCCGCTTCCTTCTCAGCCTCCTTGGCCTTCGGGGAGACAGCCGGGACTGTGAAGGCTGACGGTGGTGCGGGCAGCAGCGCACCGCGACTGGTGCGCACCACCTCCTCGTGCAGACGGTGGCTGCGGCGCAGCACGGGTTGGGGCGTCAACGCGATGAGATGCACGGACTGCGGTGCGAGGGCATCGTAGAAGAGCATGCCCTGATCGCGAATCGCGGCCCGGACCGTGCGGACCGCAAAGGCCGCGGGTTCACGTTCGGCAAGCTGGGTGATGTACTGCTTTGAGGTGTCGCCCTGGAGCTCGTCGAGCTGCCAGAGGCGCGTGAGACCGCCCTGCGGACCCTCCTCGGGTGCGGCGGCACGGTGCGTGTGCGTGGCAGACACCTCCGCGTTATCCGGCGCGGCCTCAACATTGTTGTTGTTGTTATTCGCATCATTCTCACCGGCGACGCCACTGGCGCTGTCGTTGGCGCCGTGGCCATGAGCACAGCCGCAGCCGCAGCCACCACCACCACCACCTGCCACACGAGCCCACAGCGCGCGATCGGGCTGGAGGATGACCTGGGGATGGAAGCGCAGCTCCACGTCAAAGGCCGTCGGGTCGGACAGGAACACGGCGGCCTCAACCAGCGCCGCACCACCCGAGGTTGCTCCAGACGCGGCGCCCGTGGCAGAGGACTGCTGTTGCAGTGACGTCACCAGCAGCGAGACGACGCCCCTGGCGAGCTGCACAAGGCGGTGCATGATCATGGGCCGCGGCGTGCTCTCCGTGAAGGGGCTGCTGGTCGGCGCGTAGGCGGTCGCAATGAACATGCCTTGGCCCTCACGCACCTTGCGCACGAGGGAGCCCGCCTCACGCGCGGCCGCGGCACCACCTTCTGCGGCACCCTCGCTCGTCTCCTGCTGGCCGTCATCCGTGAACGGCAGCACAAGCGGCGTCGACCAGTCGTGTGTCGCGAGAAGCTGCACAAACCGCAGGAAGCCACCCGCAGGTGTCTTGGGGATGTTCACGTCGTCCGCGCCACCGCCACCGAGGTAGGCGTCGGCAACGAGCAGTTCAATGGCCTCAACGGGGACGAACTCGTACAGCATCATCGCACTCACCCAACGCTTGGCGAGGCGAACGGCCTTGGCGTAGCTGTGGTGGCCGAACGCCAGCGTGCGCAGGAACTTGCTGTGCTGGACAGACCAAAAGAGCTTCTGCTCAATCAGGTTGGCCTCGGCGTCACGCTTCAGCGCGCGCAGCAGGGAGACCTCGCGGTAGTGTGCGACGTAGATGCGGAAGAGGTAGCCGCGGTAGATGACGTCGACGGACTGACTGGTGCAGAAGGCGCGCAGAGGCTGCGTCTGTCCCGCAGAGACGCTCGCGTCCTCCTTCTTGCCCGGCGCTGCGGACGACGACTCGCCATGGTGCTGCTGCAGGTACTTGGCGAGCTGGGCGCAGATCGCACCCTTCATCAGCGTGATGGCCTCCGTCGTGTCAGGAATGCTGTGCTTGTCGTCGATCGTCAGGACGCAGTGAATCGGCTCGATCGTGGCGACGGTCTGGAGACCAGCAAAGGCTTCGTCCGTCTGCACGGCGTCCGTCGTGTACGTGAGCGCCAGGTGTGGACGCACCGGAAACACCTCTGTGAGGCGCTCGCTAGGGGAGATGATGTCGAAGCCCGTGATTTTGCACGGGAGCGCCGTCTTGGGGAGTGCCCCCATCACGTCGGACAGGAAGCGCGAGGCGTCGAGCAGGCTCTTCTGCATGACCGGTGCGGCGTCACGCCACTCGGCGCCGATGCGCTCCGCAAGGAAGCCCTCGAGACCACCGAGCAGGACGTCCGTCTCGGCCGCGGCATCCACGTGACGGCGCACGGCGTGACTGACGATCGCACGCGTGACGGTGGGGGCGGAGAGCGCGATGGTCGTGTGCGTGCCCGCATCCTCCGTCGGAAACTTCCACAGCACACAGCGGTACACGGCGCCGTCAGGGAACTGGCGCGCGGAGGTCAGCTCGGGCCCCCAGAAGGCGTTGAAGGCGTTGACAGCCTCGACCTCCTCAATGGGGGGACCGCGTGTGATACGGCTGCGACCCTCGGCCTCGCGCACAAAGCGAACCGCCACGCGAAAGCTCGTGGCATCAAGCTGCCAGACCGTCACGGCAGAGCAGCGCGTGCGCAGGGCCTCCTCAAGAACCTGCTGAACCGCAAAGGCAGACTCGGTGGACGGCGAGAAGAAGTCCGCGGCCGCCATACTCTTCTTCTTCTGCGCACGGCACGCGCTCGCGTCAACGCGGCTGATCGTCAGCGCCGTGTCGTAGCGCAGCGCGAGCGGCTGGAATGCGGTGCGCGCGAAGAGGTCCGTGACGCGCGTGAACTGCAGCGATTCCTCAGCGAGAGGCTTCACAATGGTCTCCCAGAACTGATTCGACGTCCGAAAGAGGACGTTGTGGACGTCACCGGCCAGACGCAGCACCGCAACCTGACCCTTCTCCTCCGCAGCAGGCACGACGGGGCGTGCCGACTGCCCAACGCCCGACGCCGCCACTGACGATGACGAGTACTGGAAGAAGCCGCGCGTGATTTGCACCCACACAGTGCGCACCACGTTGTCTTCTGACATGGCTGGCGAGATGATGCCGACCTCAGCGAGTGCGGCCACCATGGCCGTGATGACGAACCCGTTCAAGCCTTCGCCGTGACCCGAGGAGGCGGACATGAGGCCGACGTGGTGGGCCCAGCACTTGAGGATGACAATGGCGCGGCGAATGCCAGTGCTTTCGACACAGAGCTCGTGCAGGCGCTTCATGTACTGCGGCATGAGGTAGTCTTCGAGGATCTGGTAGCTGTAGAGCGCGTGCTTGCGAGTGGCGGCGGCGCTCGTGACGCGACCCGCGTGCATCGCCGGACGAAAGAAGACGTTGATGTGAAACGTTTCAAACGCGACATCCGCTGACGACGACGGCGTCGTTGTTGCTGTTGGGGCAAGGGCGCGACGGAAGCGAAGGCGCAGGTGGTGCTTCTCGTGGTTGGCGTATGAGCCGTGCATGCAGAGGCGGTCCACCTCCATGCGCGCCAGACGCGCCGCCGCCTCCTTGTTCGACTTGGTCACCACACCAGAGTGCGGGTGCGACGCCTCATCGTCCTCTTCTTCCTCATCGCCGTCGTCGTCTTCGTTCTTGCGTGACGACCCGGCGCGCTTGACGTTCACGTGCCGCATTGCACCCTCAGCGAGGCTGCAGAGGTAGGCCTCCGTCTCCGCCAGGAAGGCCGCGCGGCGCTCCAGGTACTCACCCTGTTGCAGGTCCTGCTGGCTGCACTTCTCTTCAGGGATCGTGATGACGAGGTCGGCCCCCACGCCGTTCTGCTGATGCAGGCTCGCGAACGGGGTGCTGTGCACACAGGTGCGAAGAAGAAAGCTGCCGACCGGCGCGACGACGCTGATCGCTGTGGCGGACGCCTTGCGAGCCGGCGCGGCGGCCTTCGCAGTGAGCTCATCGACTTCGCGATCCTCCTCATCATCTGAGGACGAGGAGGCTGAGGACGACGCAGCCTGTGCGTCCGCGTTCTGCGAGACGGGCGAGGCCACAACAGGCTGTGTGCTGTACTGGTGCGAGTCGTAGTACTGGACGAGAGCGCTGTGCACGTCGTGGAGGTGAACCTCGACGGTCTTGATCAGCTGGTCTGACCACTCCAAGCTGTAGTCATTCAACGACATGTGTATATACGACTAGCGGGATTTCTTGCTATGTTGGCAGATGGGGGAAGGGGGAAGGTGGTGATGGTGACGCAAGGGGATGAGAGGAAATGAGAAGGACCATACAACGAGCAGCTGCAGGAGAAGAGTGCGAAGGGATTGCGCAAGAACAGGAGCGTCTGTCTTCAGGAAAGACCTGCAGACAAGCCAACCGAAGAGACTTCTCCTTTTCTTGTTTGTGGCAAGAGATCTTGCTCTCACTGTGTGTGTGTATATATACTTTTTCGTGATTCGTGTCTAGAAACAATATCCAAAGGAGAAAAAAAAGAAAGAAAACACCAAATCAATCTAAAGCGATACATGGAGAGACATAAGAAGAAGAGGAAGAAGACTGGTACAAGAAAACACGCAAGTGCGCGACGAAGCACTCACCAGGAAAAGAATTCCCACTTTTTTTTTTGTGTGTGGACTCACTCGCGTGATGGCGACATGAGCCGGGCTGCTTGACGGCCGCGGCGCTGAGCGGTGACTGTCTGTGACTCTGCGAGACGTGGTGGTGGTGGCGCACGCACCTCACGCGGTGCCTCCTCGTCGTCCTCTGGGTACTGCAAAAGGCGTGTCGTGGCGCGCTGGGCAGCCGGCGGCGACACACGAGACGCACCGTGGCGGCCCGACTGAGCGTGCCGTGACATTATGGGTGTCTTGAGCACACGCGCTGGCTGCAGAGGCATCACCAGGTCGTCATCGAAGGCCTCGTCGAGATCGTAGACGTCAGCACCACTTCGGCCGTGAACGGACCCAGCGGACACCGCTGCTGCTGCTACTGGTGCTGTGCGTGTCTCGCGAGGACGTTGCGTGTACTTGGCCAGCTTGGACTGAAGACGCTCCTGTGCCTCATCGTAGGAGCCCGCCGTCGACGGCAGCTTCTCGATTCCTGCTCGACCACGGCCCGCATCGAGATACGCCGTGGCGGAGAAGCGTGCCGGGACAGGCGGGGGAGGCGAAGATTGCGGCTGTGGCCCTCGTCGAAGACTGGCCATACCACGTGCTCGCGTCGACGTGGCAGGGTCGGCTTTGATTTTCGACTTGGCGGGTGGGTCTTGCGACGGAGCCACCGCAGGGGCTGGTGGTGGTGGTGGTGGTGGTGACGGTGGTGGGGCGGCTGATGCTGCCGCTGCCGCTGCCGCTGCTGAGAGAAGCTGTGTCAGGCGATCCACCTCCGCGTCCCGTGCGGCCAGCATCGCCTTGAGCTCGCGTCTCTCCGCGAGCCACTGGGCGGCGTCCGCCTCGTGCTCACCCTGAAGCTTGTCGAGAAACGCGTGGATGCGGGTCTCGTACGCATCAAAGGCTTCTTGGACCTCACGGAGTTCGGCGCGGTGCGCACGGGCCTGCTTGGCGAGCGCCTTCTCGTGCTGATCTTGCTGAAGCTTCAGTGCATCGCGCGCATCGCGAAGGGCGGCGTCGCGATCGTCCAGTAGGTGTTCGGCCTCGCGACGGGCTGCCTGCGACACACGGGCCTCCTCGCGCGCCGCCAGCATCTCCTCTGCGAGCCCTTCGTCAATGCGCAGGAGGCGTGACACATCCGTTGAAGCGGACTCACGAAAGGCGATCGGCACAGGGCGCGATATGCGCGGCTCCGCCGTGCTGCCGCTGCGACGCTCGCTTGGCTGCTGATGAAGATGGCTTTCGTTGAGACCACTGAGGCGTGTTGGCGGCTGTGGTGGGGACAGTGGTGGTGCGGAGGTCGTCACGGTGGCCGGCACCGCTTCTTGCTTGTCTGACGGTGCAACTCGCTCTTGTGTGACGGCACCACTGCCACTGCGTTCGAGACTGGGATGGCGACGAAGAGGGGGGTCACCGTAGAGATGCTGGTACAGCGACTCATTGGGGTCCACCACTTCTTCCACTTCATGGTCGCTATCCTCCTCCTCCTCGTTATCATCCGCCACGTCATCAGTGTGCGCCGCCTGGACTGCCTGAGGCTTGTGCGCGTCTGGCGACAGCTCCAGCTCCCACGCAGCACTTCCATTCGGGCCGGCTTCAACCGACTGCGCCGCACCGTCCCCTCCGTCACTCGTGTGACTTTTCACGGAGGACTTTGTGGATCGCACGAGCGGCTCGAGAATCGTCACGTCCGGCTCGTGGCGACGCGCATCTTCGCTGCGTCGGGCCGCTGCCAGTGCCGCGCGGACCACCGCCTCGTGCTGCGCGACCGCGTCATCGACGGTGGCCACGGTTGAGCTGGCGCGACGGCGCGCTGGCACCGGTGAGGGCGGCGCGGACGTCGAATTCGATGAGCTCGGCAGCGAGGCGGTACGTGTCGAGTCCGGTGATGGCGTGGGATCGCGGATCGGGTCCTCAGCAGCAGGGGCATCGCCATCGTGCGAGGATGACGGGCGCGTGCCAAAGGTGGCGGCCGAGAAGTACGAGCGTGGTGGCAGCGCACTTGCCTCCGCGTTGGGGGTCGTGGTGGTCGTGGTGGTGGCGTCCTGGCGTTCACGCCAACGTGTCAGTCGCGGGTCAACAGTTGGCGCCGCAGGTGCTGGCGTGGGCTCTACGGCTGGCGTGTCTGGAACGGGTGAAGGAGCGGCATCCTCAGTGGTTTCCTTTGCCGGGGGCGAGTCAGGAGATGTCTCAACGAGGGCCTGCGCCACTCGTGGTGGGGAGACGGTATCCATTCGCGCTGGTGAGGTCCGCCGGCTTGTACGCGAGGAGATTGCAGAAGGCAGATGAAACCGAATGGGTGTTTGGCTCTCTTCGGCAATCATTTCGACTGCATCGGCAAACGCGACGGCATCGTCGTCGGTGTGAAATCGAAGCACGAGTGCGACCTCGCCCTGGACGCCAACCGTGGCGATAATCATGGAGACGACGTCATCGGCCGCGCCTGCGCCACCCCGTCCAGCGGAGGAAGTCGTCTGGGCGCCTCCTTTGCGCGCCTTGATTGCACTCTCCTTATTCTTCTTGCGCTGAAAGCGACGACGAATGCGATCGGCAATCTTCTCGGGTGTTGCGCCACCGCCACTTCCACCCGTGGCGCTGCTGGTGCTGCCGTCCCGCTTGGCGGATGAGGAGGACAGCCTCGACTGTGGCGTGCTGTCATCGCCGTCATCGGCCGCCTCGCCGTCGCCGGTGGTGCTGATGGACAGGTACTCGACCTTGGACATGTCAATGCTGCGCGTGATGCCACCGGACACGAGGCAAACGTAGAGAGTCGCGTCGATCACGACAACAAGCCGTGGGAGGCTGGTGCCGTCGAATCCAATCTTCATCACCTGACCACTGAAACGCACATTCGGAGTCGGAACCGCCACCGCATGCTCGCCGCGTTGCTCACGGGCCGGCTGTGAGGAGGATGACATGTGACAAACGTGAGGACAGTGAAGGTGATACGAAGACGGATGGTAAGAACTGGACAACAATGAAAACAAATCTAACTGTAGGAACACGCACAGACAGTGTGAAAGTGAGAGAGCGAGAGAAAGAGAGTGAGGGAGAGAGAGAGAGAGAGGAACGATGAATGATGATTTCTGATTCCAAAAGTCATGCTTCACCCGCATTCGTGTCACACACAAAACCCACATCACCATTGTGACATTCCCGGCGCGAGGCGGTTGACACGAGTTGGCGCTGAGTTGCGTTTTTGCTGACAACGGCTTTTGTGAGATTGAACTGTGGGGTATTTGCTTTGCGTCAAGAGCGCGGTCCAAAGATGACGTTTTGTTCCGTGCATTCTTTTGTGTGTTCCTTTTTTTTAAAAAACTGTGATTAACTGTGAGGAGACTACCGAGAGACTACATGTTGAGTAGGTCTAAGAGCAGTTCAGCATCCATGAGATCGTCATCGCGGCGAGCCGAAGAGCCACCCTCACTACCACTGCGACCACCACTGGCAGCCGCAGCCGTCACAGGAGCACTTTTCTTGTGACCAGCTTCATGTGTCTTGGCGCCAGTCGTGGGATGAACAAGACGCCTGTAGAGGTTCGCTGCCGCCTCCTCGCTGACCGCGTCGACGTACGGACTGCCCGGCGGGGCCACGGAACTGTCTGTCCCAACCGCGCTGGCATCCTGACGCCTTGGGCTGCTCTCCCTCTCCTCCTCCTGGGCGTCTTCCTCTTCGGTCGTGCTGGCGGCTTTACGGAGGTGTGAGGCGGAGAGTGCGCGCGGCGTCCACTGCGGTTGCGTGCGTGGGTTGTGGAAGACCACACGTGAGAGCCCATCCCGCAGACCATCGAAGGACGGAGACGACGACGTGGGCAGCCCGTGCGACGGCTGCGCGGCACCGTAGGACCGCTTCAAATCCACCACGAAGCGGCCGCAGTGATTATAGTCCGTCGAGACGAGCACAATGGTCGACTCCGCCTCCGCGTAGAGTCGAAAGCCTGTCCTGACATCGCGCCGTGCGAGCTGGATGGCAAGCGCTGCACTGCGAGCGTGCCAGTCCTTGACACCGATGCCGTACCGCGCCACGTCGCGACTCCACGCCAGTTCCTCCTCGAGGGAGACGAGATGAATGGCGTCGCGGTACTGGTCCAGGAAGCGCAGCAGACGTTGCCGACGGTGCTGAATGACGGCGCCGCGCTCGCTGCCAGCAGCCTGCCAGACACCGTCGTGCAGACCCGCCGCAACGCCCCGCACACTGACCCCCTCCACACGCCGCCTCGCTCCACCAATGCTGAGCGCCAGGAGTGCCGAGTACGGAATGACGACCGCCGTGTAGTGCGCCATGAAGGGCTCCACGAGGTCATCAATGTGGGCGAGCACATCCGGGGCCAACACGGCGATGCACGTCTCCGACCCCGGCGGGACAACGGTCGGGGCCTGCGGCGGCATCCCGCCCGTGAAGGCGTTCATGTGTCGCTGCCCGAGTCGCACAAGCGGCTTGAGGTACGGCTGCAGACGTGCATCGAGGTGCGGGTCGATGCGGAGCTTCATGACAGCGTGCGCCAGCGCTTGCACGTAGTGTGGGTAGCGGTCTAGCAGCACACCCTCGAGCCGCTCGCTATCCGTGGACGTGCTGAGAGCGACCACGTCAGGCGTGCCGGCCGGGAGACGCGGCGCTGCCGTGGACGCGGACCCGAGCGCGGGCACCAACTCCGACAGCGCGTGAAGCGCCTCCTCGTGCAGATCAAACACGTGCAGGGCGGTTGTGACGCCGCTCGGCTGCTTCGCCGCCGCTTGGATGAGGAAGGCGTACGTGTGTGGTGTCGGCGGGATGTGATAAGCGTCCGTCATCATCTGCAGCACCTCCTGCGCCTCGCGCAGTGTGAGCGCGCCGGCCAGTGCCGCGTGGAAGGCGGCCCGAGTGAGCGGCGCACCGGCCTCCACCAGCACGTCCAGCGTGCGGCGTGCGTCTGCGCCAAAGCCGGCGTTCGCGTACGACAGGACGAGGTTTGTGTAGATGGCAGGCGTGAGTGCAGAGGCACCGCACAGCAGTCGCGCCTCGTGGTAAAAGGCAAAGGCATGCGTCGGCTCCTTGCACGAGGCACAACACGCCATGAGGGCACTGTAGGTCTTCACGTTGAGTGCCAGCTGGCCATCACGGAGGCGGCGATAGAGTGCCAGGGCGATGGACATGCGCTCAGGGTTCTCGTCTGCGCGGCTGACGGCGTCGATGAGGGCTGTGTAAAGGTTCACCGTCACCGGCACGCTCTGCGCCACTTCACTCGCAAGGAGCAGCTCCTGCAGCTCGGCGAACTGGACCGCGTTGCGCACGCTGTGGGCCAGCGCGACAAGGCCACGCTCAAAGTGTGGGACGGCGACGGCGACGTAGCCCATCTGCGCGTGCTGCACGAGACGCTTGTAGAGTATCAGCGCGATGTGGAACTCACCACCGGCCGCACAGCTCTCCATGGTGAGCAGGTGGTCAACGGCTGTGACGGGACGGACTCGCTGGGCCAGTTCCTCCTCCACCACAGCG
The DNA here is from genome assembly GCA_030849635.1 of Wallacemonas sp. MBr04. NCBI lineage: Eukaryota > Euglenozoa > Kinetoplastea > Trypanosomatida > Trypanosomatidae > Wallacemonas > Wallacemonas sp. MBr04. The sequence goes on from JASANR010001581.1 coordinate 217,730, forward strand.
ACCACCGCATCCAGCGCGAAGGACGCCTCCTCCTCCTCCTCCTCCTCCTCCGCCTCCGCCTCCTCGTCCTCTTCAGCGTTGGCGTCGCGAGCGTGGGACGCCTGAGAGCGGGCGCGACTGGAAGTGGCACCAGCGTGATCAACCGCGGTACGTCGCGCCTCATCCAACGCCAGGAGCTCTTCCAGAACAATCAGCGCCGTCTTGTGTGCGGAGAGATGACTTGTCATTTCTAACGCGCCATGCAACGCCTCGGCGTAGACGGCCTCGGGAAGCTGCCATCCACGACCATCACCATCACCGTCACCGTCACCACCACCACCACCGCGCGATGGCGACGGTCGCGCCTCCATCACAGCCGACACAAACTGCTCCACCTCCTGCATCATCTCCTGCAACTCGACAGCACTGTCGCGATCGCCAAGCTCCTCGGCGGCCGCGACGACCTCGACGACCTCGCCGACGACCTCGTGCAGAAGGACGGCGACATCACTGGTGCGAGACACCGCCACAGACAGCCGATGCTGGGCGTGTGCGCTCATCGGCACATCCTTGTCTGCGCTCTGCAGCACACCGAAAACATCCAAGAGCACGCGCAGACGGCGTGGAGCGTACGGTGCGTGGGCAAGGTCCACAAGGCTTTGGATGTGGCCCTGACGCAGTCGCGCGCGGTAGGCCAGGGCCGAGTACGGCGCCACCACCGGCGCAGCCTCTGGCAAGCCACTGACAGATGGCGACGCGCCAGCTGATGCGGGTGTGGTGAAGCGGGTCTCCTCCACGTCTTCTCCATCGCGTGCAGTCTCGGCGGTGGGATCGAAACGACGCTCAATCTGTGTGGATCGGAAGCGGCTTGCGGACGAGTCTGGACCCAGGTTATGCGAGAGCGGCGACGCACGTGCTGCCGCACGACCAGCTTGGCGACTCTGTGCGTGGCTTTCCTGGTGCTGAGAGCGTCCTGATGTACGTGGGCCGCGATGGCGCGCTGTTGTTGACGCATGGCGCAGAGCGGCACCCTCTGGCGTAGCAAAGGCTGGAGAAGGGCCAACACCACTTGCCATCAGTCCCATCACGAGACGGGACGTCGTGGTCTGTGCAAATCGCCAACCACAACGCATCCGTGATGTGTTGTTCTTTCTTGTTGTTGCTGTTGTTGTTGGCGGTTGCTGTCGTCGATTTTTTTTAAAGAAAACAACAACAACAACGCTCAGAAAGGTGAGTGTGTGAGAGTAAGAAAGGGAGGAATAAAAATGGGAAGTGGCAGAGGTTCATATTGGCGACCAAACATGAGAGTTGGAAGATACTCCGAGGACTCGAGACGGTGCCAACTCGCCAGCTTTGATAACGAAGAGGAGATGCACCAGTTTCGACGGGGCCCTATCGGAGCGAGCGAATAAATGAATGATCTTCATCGAGCGCCTATACACGCGCTAGGTGTTGACGCACTCATTCAGGCCGACACAGACACACGCTCGTGCGCGCTTGCATCCATTACTTTTCTGCTTTTCTTTGTGTTTTTCTTTGTTAGTGATGTTAGGGGGTACACCCCGTGCATGGATTGCTCCTGTGATGAGAGAGAGAGAGGGGAAACGACACGTTCAGTTTGCCGTTCTCGTTCTTCGTTGTTGTCTTCTTGCGCTTGTTTTCTTCTGTCTTCCAGGTCACTTCCGGTCACACAACAGATTCAATGAGAGGGAGCGCCACCGCAGTCCAGTTCTCCTCCCAGGTCAGCGCAGAGGCACGTGCCTGAAGCGCGCGTGTCTGCATCTCTGCGAGCGATGAAAGGGCGTTGCTATCGGGAAACGTCGGCGTGTGCAGCCCACCACTGCTACCGATGGCCGTCGTGGGGCTCGCCTTGGTGGAGCTGCGTGTGCTGCCGGGTGGGGTGAGAAGCAGGATGTCACGCAGCCCCTCACAGTGCGTGTCTAGACCGATCAGGTGTGAGAAGAGACGCTCGAGCCCACTCGCGGTTTGAAAGAGCCAGCCACGCGTGCATTCCTCCAGCTCCGGAGCGGCCGACGCAGTGCTGGCACCCGTCTCTGTGGTCACCGTTGTCTTCTTCTGAGCCTGCTGCTGCTGCTGCTGACGTTCCGCGTCGCTCATCATGAGTTCGCCGACAGCTGGATAGCGCAGTGCGGCCACAGGCAGACCGCTTCCCACCATGTCTACGCCCTTCATGGGCAGGTCCTTACCGCTGGACGAGAAGTGAAGACAGAGACCAACATCTGCCGCACCGAGTGTGACACTGTACTGCTCGTACGACTGGAGATAGAGTGTGCTGACAGTGATGTGCGAAGAAAGCCGTGCGGCTTCAACAGCTTCCTCGAAGCGTGTGCGTGCAACGCCTTTCCCTGTAATGAGCACCCAGACATCCAGAATCTCTGCCATGGCAGCGCTGACCGGCGGTGCAGGCGGCGGAGAAGACGACGACGATGCGGACGTGGCGGGGCCTGCGTGCGTAGAACGGTTGCGGTACTTGTCGAGGTGCTGGAGCCGGAGGTCAAGCCGCTGCAGGGCCTCGAGGAGAATGGTGTAGTCGTCATCAGCGGTCCAGCTCGTGGAGCCAACAATGAACAGCCCGCGCGGTGACGTGGAGGCGTGTGTGGCCCCCGACTCGTACACCCAGGCTGGCGGTGGTGCGATGCCCCAGCTCTCCCGCCCAGACGGCGTAGCGGATGGCGCACGCGCGGCCCCACCGTTGCGCGTGTCATGACTAGCCTGACCGCTCGCGTGAGTCGACCGGCCGTGTGCATCCGCGATGGCAGGGACGCGCCGCAGCACCTCGCTCACGAACTTCTGCCGTGCCACGGGCCCAAAGAAGGATGGGGCCACGTCGTAGAGAACCACCACGGGCCGCGTCGCGAGACACGGGAGACTGCGCAGCGACTGCCGCATCGCCTCACTCACGGTCAGATTGATGTCGCCGGCACAGGTGTGCAGCTCGAGCGCCTTGTACGCCTTCACTGCCACACCAGGACGCCGGTCCGCGCGCAGAATCGTGTAGCCGTAGTTGTGCCAGTCAACGAGCAGGGCGGGGAGGAACGGGGAGCGGGTTGCCGTCGGCGTGCGCCGCTGGATGTGGCACTGCTCACGCAAGTCTCGCATCGCTTGCCGGTTGAACCAGCCGGCGGGGACGACACCACAGTAGTAGAACAGGACCCCATAGAACCACGACAGGGGGCGCACAACGTACTTGACGATGCCGACGAACGGGACAGCGGGTGGGCTTTGAATAACAATGAGATCCGTCAGCAGCATCTGACCATGGGCGTTGACGCGCAGGCACGTGGCACGCAACAGGAGCCAGGCGAAGACGAACGAGAGCGCCATGACGCGATACGCCGTGCACGCCACCCAGTGGAGTGAGCGGAGTGGGAACACGTACTCGAACCAGGCCGGCGCTGTGGAGGGCGTGGCAAGGTATTGCGTCGAGATAACCGCACCAAGCTGATGGGAGCTGCGACCCGACGCCATCGCATCCACAGCCGCCCAATCGAGTTGCGCCTGCCCAGTGGTGGGGTTCACGACGGAGTAATACGTCTGTGACGCTGGCGCACCGCTCTTCAAGAGGGCTTCGCTGAGCTGATTGCCGCAGTCGAGTCCGACAAGCACAATCTCGTCGAACACGCCGCTCTTGGCGAGGCTAATGGCGTGATACTGCATGCGCGGGGAGCGCGCAAAGTCACCACCAACAACGACCACCGCACGACGCACCACCGCAACCGTCGAAAGACGAATCGACGTTGGCACAATCACGTTGTGCTGCTGTCTCGTCGCCGTTGATGCTGCTGCTGTTGTTGTTGTTGTTGCTGTTGTTGTGGATGCGGTGACGGGCGAACCTGGGGAGGCCAGTACGTACCGCTCAAGCGTGCGCCTGCCGAGTACGCGTCGACGACGGCCGCCGCCGGCGCGCACAAGCAACGCCAGGACGATGGAGAACCACATCATCACCGCACACAAGAATGGGAACAGCACCTTCCACGTGAGCTCATCCTTGCGGCTTGGGAGAGACTTCACCAGGTCCATCCGTGCAATCGAGTGAATACACCGGGCAAAATGAAAGAGGAAACTAGAAAGAGAGAAGAGGGGAAGCCTAAACAAACAAACAAACAGAAGAAATCAACACAAGCAGAGTCGAGCAAGCAGCCAAAAAAGAAGGGCTGACTGACTGATCTCAAAAGCAAGGGAGTGAGGGAGTGAGGGACACACGCACACGCTGCAAAAGTTGAAAAAAAAAAAGACTGACACCACGCTGCGGCTGACAAAAAAAGAGAAATGAGGGAGAACAATTAGTTTCCGAGTTGTAGAAGTATTAATGACAAAGATTACTGACGGGGAGTCTGCGTGTGACCGCGGAGGAAAAGAAGAAAGAGAGAAGAAGCCAGAGGGGAAGTTCAACCAAACAAACACAAGAGAGAGAGAGAGAAAAAAAACGTGAAGAGAAAAACCGACGCAGAATACAAGGAGGGATGGGAGTCACACACACACAAAAAAAGTGGATAGAGAGGGGATGAAGGAAGATGGTGTCTTACAAGTAGCCTTGGGCGTCCCTCGTGCCGAGAATTTCGAGGGTCTGAAACGATTCCGCACTTCTTCAGTGACTAAAAAAGTATGGTGGAAGCGAAGAAAAAGGAGTGTGCGCGAGTGAGGAAGAGGTGTTGAGTGTGAGGAGACTTGCAGCGATCGTGCGTGCGGGGACGAACCACAATAACCACTCGAGCAGCTTTACAAGGAGATGAGTCCGCCAATCGATGGGAAGACGACGCTCTTCCGAGACACCGAATCGTGATTGGAAGACTTACGTGCACAACAGTCGTACACGAGAATGAAGACAAAATGCAGAGCTCGTGTGTGTCAACATTTTTCTTGTTTTGTGTTTTTATAATTGTTACTCTCTTTCGTTTCGATTAGTTTGTGTGCGTGCGCGTGTGTGCATGCACGTCAACAGAGAAAAAAAAGAAAAACAACAACGCAATCACAGCTCAGTAAATGTCGATGCGCTCCATCACAATTGGAATGCGTGGCTTGTCTTCCTCGTCACGCGGCACTTCGCTCATCGCCGTCAAGAGTGACGCCCCACCCACGACGAAGCCGAAGACGGTGTGATGACCGTTCAGCCACGGCATCTCCTGCCCGCCTGGCACGGTGAAGAAGAACTGCGAGCCGTTCGTGTTCTCGCCGGCGTTCGCCATGCACAACCACGCATGCTCCGTGTGAGAGAAGAACGGGAACACATCGAGGTTTTCATCAGGAAACGTGTCCTGGTCCGCGAAGACACACACGCCGCCGGTGCCGTCGCCGCGAGGGCAGCCGCCCTGCACGATCGTGAGTGGAATGACACGATGGAACGTGAGGCTGTTGTAGTAGCCCTGTCGCGCCAGACGCTGGAAGTTCTCCACAGCGAGCGGTGCGATCTGCGGGAGGAAGGCAAGTCGAACTGTACCGTATCCACGGATGTGCACGAGTCCGTGCTCCTTTGGCACATAAGGGGCAGAGCCTGCCGCAGCCGACGATGGCGAGGACGGTGGTAGTGTTGCCAGCGCAGGGCCCAAGAGCGCCAACACCTTGCCCTTCTCATCGAGGGCAGGACTCGCTGCGACGGTGGCTGGTGCGTTGGCGGCGACGCGCATGGCAGCGCTGATGCTGGGCAAGGCCTCCGATGCCTCCTCCGCGTTTTCCTGTGCATCCCCGCTACCATCACCGGTGGTGCCTGAGGCGTGTTGCTGCTGATGTGCGGGTGGCTGAGGATGTGCGTGATGCGTTCCAGCCAGCAAGTCACCGCATGCGAACTGCCGCCGATCTGAGAGCTCCCGCAACAACGTATTCCACGCACGTTGACGGGCCATCAGATTGACGCTGCTCTTCACGAGGCTGCCCGACTGCGTGTGTGCCTCCTGATTTTTCTTTTCACCGTCTGCGTCCTCGTCGTCCTGTGCGCTGTGGCCCTCGTGAGGGGCCTCGTGGAGCCTGTGGAGCCACTGAGCGGCCACCGCAGTCGTGGGGTTCGTCTCCGCGGGCACGCTGCTGTAGATGATGAGTGCGGAGGCGGCTGGCGGGGCCAGCGAGGTGGTGCAGAGAAGAGGATCAGTAAATGTCGTGGAAGACGGGGTTGCCCCAGACTCGCCTGCTGCTGCAGCGCGCCGTGATTCTTCTTCCGAGCGACTTGGCACGACGAGCAGGTGCTTCAGTTCATCTGGCGTTAGCGCGGCGCCAACGGGTGAGCGCGCAATGAAGTTCTTCAGACTCTGGCTTGGCATCACCGTCGACGTGAGCAGCCACAGCGGCACCGTGGCCGTCCCACGCAGCACACCCGGCAAGGCCGTCCTGGAGAGAGGCGCGGCGTTCTCGGCTGCAATGAGGGCGGCCGTGTAGCGTTCGCTGGACCGCGCCAGGAGTGCTTTGCCACCACGCGCCTCTGGGGATGGCACGAGACCAGATCGGACGCGCACTTCCATCTCACCCACGGCGTGGTCCAGCGACTCTATCACGACGCGACTCACGGGAGAAGCCGGGTGAGAGCCGTCTGCTGTGGCGTCCTGCGGGGCCAGCGCAGCCCGAAAGACGTGCACAAGACGACCGTGGACGCTGGACCCGACCGACCTGTTCATGTTCGATGAGGCTGACGACGACGATGAGGCGGGCATGACGAGCCCAGGCAGCAGCTCGACGCAGGACACCTCAGGCACAAGAATGTAGTACTCAACACCAGACGGCGCACCGGGACACACGGAGAAGAGCACGTGCAGATCAAGTTGCGGCTGACACGCGGCACCGGCGCGACCGCATTCCATGAACTGTGCCATGCGCGTGCTCCACGCGTCTGCGCACGTGGTTGTGGACGGCGTGTTGGGAAAGTGAATGGGGACAGAGATCAGCTTCCCATCGCACGCATCGGTCGGCGCCACGTACGCACCGAGCAGCTTGCCCGAGGCGAAATCAAACCAATGAAGGCAGGTCTGCACGGACATGATCAGCCCTGATGATGATGATGACGATGACGATGCCGCTGTCTCGGAAGCCACTCGCAGCGACACACGCGCGCTGACGACAACGAATTCGCCGCCGTTGGGAGTGAAGCGCAGGCCGAGCGGCATCACCACCGCGGCCCGCTCATTCGCGCCAGCATCCAGTGCCCGGGCAAGCTTCACCAGCGCGAAGAAATCCGTGTTGACGCGCCGCTTGAAGCCGATCAGCTGCGACCAGATGCGATGGTCGGCCGAATGGGGTGGGCACGTCGCGAGACCGCCCGTCACACGCAGACCAATTCCGTTCTTCCTGTACGGTGTTCCTCCACTCTGTGCATGCCCAGACGACGACGTGTCCGCCTCCTGGTCACTTGCGGCGATGTCCAGCACGGCGTAGTCCACCGTACCGCCTGCGCCGAGCAGAACGCACGGCCGCGGCACCTTTTGCCAGTCCCTGTGCCGCGACTGACTGGCCGAACTCATTTGCGTGCAGCACACGACGCGGCTCATGACGCTCAACGGGGCGGCCTCAACGTACGCTATCCGACTCCCCGCTGCACTGAGATGACTAGTGTTGTTATTGTTGTTATTATTGCAGTTGTTGTTGTGGGACGTTCCGAGCGACTTGGCGGGCTGGCACGGCACAATGACGACGCCCTGTGCGAGTCCTTCCGTCGTCGGGCTTGCCTCCGTCGCATCCTGCGATGGCACAAGGGCGGTGAAGAGGGCAAGGTAGAGGTCGTACTTGTGCACGAGGAGGGTGGGCTGAGGCGTGTAGCACGGCTGACCGTGTCGAACCGGAGCGAGAAACGCAAACGCGTGATGACCTTCCACGGTGAGTGTGTAGGGATTCACCAAACGCACCTCCACCTCCACCTCAACGGTTGAGGATGCGGAGGCTGCCCACATCTCCATAACCCGCACACACACGAGTGACTGCACCTCCGTGCTGCTGCGCAGATAGTAACGACACGACGTGTGTGGCGTGTTGGCTGCCTCATTGTGTGCCACGGCTTCACGCACTACCGAGTGCGCGTTGCCGAAGATGCGGTCGACCTCGCCCCAGAAGAAGATGCCGCGCGGAAGCTTTCGCAGAAGCCGCACCACGCCGTTTTCATCCACCGTGCAGAGGAGCTCGCCAAGGGCATCTGGGATCGCAAGCATGTCATCGATGACATAGGACGGGGCCGGAGTGAGTCCAGCGTTGTCTGCGTGCGAGTCCGTATTACTGTTGTTGTTGTTGCTGCAGGATGCACTATCGCCGTTGTCATCTGCGCGAAGGCGCTCCTCTTCTGTCTGAGCGGGAGGCTGAGGCGTCGGCTCCGATGTGTGCTGGAAGCTACGGTAGTACAGCCCGGCAGAGGGGAGGCCGAGGTGCACATAGCGGTCCCACGCGGAGCTCACGGCGGCGTGTGGGGAGTCGTCGTTCTTCGTGCCCTCAGGTGTGGCAGCTTCAGGCGCAGGGGCGGCAATCTCAGCTTCTTCCTCCTCCACACTCGGCTCGCGCGGACGCTTCAAGGTTTGCGCTGGTGGCGCGAGGACGGGAATAAAAGGGGCGAAGCCCTCATCGTCATCATCGCTGTCAGTCGCCTTGTGTGACGACATGGAGTCTGTGACGTGGTGCGACCGCACGCAGTTCAGTCTAGGAAGAGGAAAAGATTCTTCCAACAAGGCAAAATAAGAGGGGAGGAGGAGGGGGGGGGGGACAACGGGATAGCATATACATCAAGGTGAGTAGCTGCAGGGACGCAACACAGCTGCGTTGACCAGATTCATGAGAAGGACGCGAATGTGCACGCTAAACGACAGAGGTGCGGCGCCGATACCGTGTGCATTTTTTTTAAATCATGCATCTTGAACACGCATGCCAGAGTGCAGTCAAAGACGGCACACACGCACACGTTGTCAAAAGAAATGCTGACATCAGTTGAACGGCAGATCAATAGGTGGGGGGAGAGAGGGGGGTGGGGTACTGTGTTTGATCTTGCTCCGACGTTTTTCTCTTTTGGTTCTGCTGCACCAAACCAGGTGAAACAAACAAAAAAAAGGTAAGGACTCACCAACAAAAAAATGGGGAAAATGCACAGGCGGACAATGAGTGACCGCTTTCTCGAGCGCAACAAACAAACTAATAACCACCACGATGAAGATCAGAGGGTTGTCCTAAAAAAGGAGCAACAACACACTCCAATTCTTTTTTTCAGAGCACAACAACGCAGGCACATCAAAAGACTGACAAATGGGAAAAAAGAAAGAAGAAACGACAGAAGATGAGTAATGTGAGGAAGAAAAAAACTGAAGTGAGCGAGAACGAGAGAGGGGAGGGGGGGGGGGCTCGCCACATGGGAGAAGAACAGGATCTACTGTGGCCGCATCACTCCATCTGCGTCACGAGAACAGGCTGAAGGAACCAGGTCGTGTAGTGAGCGAGCTTCTTCAGCTTGAGGCTCTCCAAGCCCCACATGACATATCGCAGCACGTAGCGATCAAACGGCGAGCGCGGCTGCCAGTTGGGCTTGTCCTCCAGCAGCTGCAGCTTGCGCACCGTCGCGCACGTGGCGAGGCCTGGACAGCTGTACGTCACCTCCACCGTCGGGATCTTCGTCGAGACGCCACGCGCGGAGAGCATGGCACCCTCCGACCGGCGCTGACTCACCTCCGCCTTCTTCTTCGCGCGCTCCTCGCGTTTCTTGGACTTGTTCGTCGGCGGCACGCGCGTTGACGGCGAACCATGGCTTGCGGAGCTGCGCGTTGTGCGGGAGAAGATGTCCTCATCCTCGTCGTCATCGTCGAAGTTGCTCGCCTCGTAGTCAGAGTTGTCATGGTCGTCGTAGGAGGACTGCTGACTCTCCGTGTAGACCAACTCAAAGGAGGTGTACAGGACACGCACCTGCTCCTCGCCTGCCATGACACGCTCCATGTGCGTGTCCACCGCACCCTCGCCGCCATCCGCGGCGGCACGACTCTTCACCCGGCCCGCGGCGTACGCCTCATCCACTTGCCCAATCTCCCAGAGGCACTGGTGCGGCTTGCCGTCACGGCGGGCCACCACGTAGCCGACACCATGCGTTGTCGCCTTGAGCATGCGGCAGCGACGGTGAGGCAGGTTGATCAGGACCTTGAGGCCATTCACCGGGCGGACAACTTCGAGATCGAAGGAGAGGGCGTGCGCGTACGCGGCGGACTTGTCGGCTTTGAGGTAGCAGTTGTGCACAGCGATGGTGCTCAGCGGGTTGGCGTTGCGCACAGCGGCCAACGCACTCGGCTCCGCGCCAGCTGCCGACTGGTTCGACGAGGTCGACGGTGCCCGGGCGACGGTCCCCGTGTAGCGCATCAGCGTCGCGTACGTGATGCAGGACGGCGTGAAGCAGATGTGATTCGTGTCGACCACCTCATACTGATCCACCATGTAGTGCATGTCGTTCACAACAAGCACAGGGAGATTGCCTGGGGCACTGCTGCTGCTGGTGCCGCCGCCACTCGCGCCACTGCGTTTGGAGCGGGTGTTGTTGCTGGGGGACTCACTCATGCTGGACGGGATCGTGAAGTCGCGTGGACTGCCGGCACTCTCGTTGCCAAATCCCGTGCCGCTGTTCGTGCGCACAAACGAGTTGGGCAGCGTCGAGGCCACACGCCGGCGACCGGTCGTGACTGTCATCGAGTTGTTGTTCCCACCACCACCACCGGTGCTGGCGCCGACCGCCCAGCTGCTGTTCGTCGTGCCCGAGGCCGCGAGGCTGGCCTGCAGTTCATCCTGATACAAGTGTGCGGCGAGCTTGAGCAGGTAGCGGTAGCTTCGCATGGTGCAGGTCTCGATCTCGATCTTACCCTGCACAACGAGGGTGCCGTCCGAGCCACGGGGTCGTGCGACCATGACGCCGGAGCTGGGTGGCAGACGGACTATTTCCGTGATGCTGACGATGATGTCATTCTGCAGGTAGAGCTTAATGCCGCGAACGGTTAGCGCACACACCGCCACAGCACCACAGAGGGTGAGAGCTCCCCGGACCACGCGCATGTTGAGCGAACAAACAGAAGAGAAAAAAAAGAGAGCAACAGAAGGAAAAAAAAAACACTGCTTTGAACTTGATGGTTTTGGGATAAAGGCAGACGCGAAACGAACGAAACTGAGGTGGTGCGCAGTTGAGGAGAGGTAAGGCATCAGAATGAACCAGTCGCCTGCGAGAAGTGTGTCTGCGCCGATGACGAGGCATCTGTAATTGCAGATCAGCAGAGGGGAAAGCACTTGCAGAACGCTAATTCAAACGCAACGCGTTGAAGTAGATGCTTCATTTTTTGTTTTTATTTTGATGACGTTTACGATTCTTTTGATGACAACAACAATGATCTTCTGTGGTTCACCGACACACACACACACACACGAACGACAGCTGCCACAAGAAGAAGAAGATTAGTGGAATCCGTGACGATTACAACTTGGCAGCCGGGACTTGGCTCCCATCATGCCGCAGCACCTGTGTGCGCTCGTCCATGGCTGGGGCCTCTTCCTTCCCGGCTATGCTACTGTTGCGCGACTGCCCAACACGCCCCCACCAATCCTGCAGCTTGGACTGCCAGCTCCCGATGGCCATGCGCTCGGATGCGCGGTGCGACCCTGGCGCCAGGCTTGCCGCGGCGCCAACGCTGACCGGAGACTCGGGGGCCTTCTTGACATAGAACCCATCCGCCCCATTGCGTCGCGTTGGTGCAGTCCGTGGTGTCTTTGTTTTGCCCGACGTCGCGTCCATCTTATCTGCCGCAACCAGGTCCGCAAGGAAGTAGCTGAAACGGGGGTTGAGCCAGAGGTACGGAAAGCCCGTGAGTTGTGCCTGCGACAGCGTCCACGCCCCTGTCATGATCGCCACGAGCACAGGGAACGCCGTCAGGGAGCTGTCCGTGTCCTCAACAGGCAGACCCTCCTTGCATTGGCAGAGCCGCACACGCAGCAGCTGCGCCACGGCAGCGGACACCTGCGAGCCCATCACCAACATCTCCAGCGAAGCCTCCGTGAGAGACGCGGCGTTGCTGTTTGGATACAGCTGCGTGCGCACGTCGCGAAGTGCTTTCAGCTCGGCTTCACTGTCCGTCCCAAGACGGCGACTGGCCGCAACGTTGTTGGTGTTGGTGTTGGGGCTTGTAGTGCGTCGCGGCGTAGCAGTCTCACCGCGCAAGACAGCGTTTGTCAGTCGATTCACGCGATCAGACACACCTTGCAAATGGATCAGCGGTGCCGACGCTGCCGCCGTCGTCTCTGTCTTACCCGCCGTCGGGCTCTGAAGTGGCACGAGAGACGCGTGATCCAGGCGCGGAAAGGAGCGAAACGAGCCGTCCGCAGCCCAGCTCGACGTGGGCATGAACAGATCCACCTTGCGCTTGCCCTGCAGCACGACAGGCCCGGTACCCGATTCGACGGCTGCGGCGGCCACTGGGCTGACTGAAGGTGTCTGGTACACGGATGGGGAGCGCAAGGGCAGCAAGTCCTGGCACAGTGCGTTGGTGCACAGCACGTACCCGCAGGTGGCGGTGTAGAGGTCGACCAGGGAGACGAGCCGACAGCCTGTTCCAGCCGTGCTTGGGCTGAAGTAGTCCTGAGCCAGCTTCTGTGCCGCGCCCGTCTCCGTCAGGGAAAGATACCACGACCGATGCGAGGACGGTGTGGCTTTGGTGCTCGACCGTGACGTCGACGAGGGCGTGCTGGTACTGGTGCCGTTACTGGCTTTGGTAGTGGCGTTCCTTGTCGCTGCCACGGCCTCACGCACGCGGCGTTGCACGAACACCTCTTCGTACCGCTGCAAGTGCACCGCGGCTTCCCGCAGTAGATTCTCACGACCCGCCAGTCCCGCACGCTGCGCCACCACCACCGCTGCTGCTGCCGGATCAGCGCGCTTGGCGTCGTCGCGGCCGTTGCCGTTCCCGCTGTTGTCGTTGGCAAACCGTGCATGGAGGTCACGTGCGACGGCATCGACCTGCAACGCCATGAGAGGACCACGCAGGTGGGTCGTGATGGCGCGCATATCATCGAGCCAGACCGCACGGGCCTGAGCCGACAGCAGCCGCGCCTCTGCCGATGACGATGACGTGGTGGCGTTTGTGTCCGTTGCTGCCGCAGGCAGAGCCAAAGGGACACCACGCCAGTTTGGCATCTGAGACAGGTAAGTGTCGATCAAGAGGGAGGCCGCGCTGATCGGGTCCGTGACGACGATGGCGGCCTCCGCAACGGCTTCGCGTCCTGTGGCGGGAGGCTGACGCTTGTCACTGCGACTACTCGAAGCTGCGGTGCCGAAACGCAGGCTGGCCTCGAACGGAAAGTGGTCACCTGCTTCGGAGAACACCACGGGCGTGCCGGACACTTCAAGCCGCGACGTCGCCGAGTCCTTGCCAACCGCCGTGGCCGGCACCAGCGAGGTGAGCGGCTCAAACGAAAACTCGTGTGGCACTCCGTACGCGCGGCACAGCCAGAGGAGCATCACCGCGGCAGGATCGCCTTGCAGCGCACGCACAACAAACACCACGGCAGGAGAAGAAGAAGAGGGAGAGGGAGACACGGGCACAGGCTCGACGGTGGCGTTTGGCCCGGCAGGCGAGGTGCTCTCGCGCACATACGCACCACTCGAGTCAATGGGCGTGTACGCGTGCCGGAGGGCAGAGATGCGATCCCGCAGTACCTGTGACGACGGCGATGACGGTGCCCCGTTTGCTGCCGAGGCCGGTGGGACCACCGGGTCCTCACAGGACAGCACTGCAGCTCGACGTACGGCGCTCTCCACGAGTGGCAGCAGCGCTGGGCACGGATGCGCATCCAGCACGGCGAGCATCTCCGCTGAGAAGGTTTCGGTCGCCACGAGGGCGGTCATCGTGCCTCGCAGGGCACTCCAGGCCTGCAAGCGCATGCGGCCGTTGAAGTCATACCACGCCACAGAACTGGCTGTGCTGTCCTGTGAGGGCGTCGTCTTTGTCGTCGTTGGTGTCGACGTGGTTGCCGAGGCCGACGGCGCACTCTTCTGAATTGACGATGGCGGCGCCGAGCGCGTGGCGGCAGCGGGAGCATCCCCGACGAGTGCCTGCTGACGTAGCGCGTACAGGCGCCAGCGGGCCTCTGCGCTCAGCTTGGCCCAGACGTGTGTGCGAAACTCGGGTAGCGACATGATGTACGCCAGATGCGCGGCGAGGCTGGCCGCGAATGGCGACGGGTCTTGTGAGGAGAGCATGTCAACTACGTCACGAAGAAGAGGAGAGAACTTGGTCTTCAGCGATAACCACGATGAGGAAACAAAAAACAGCCAGAACTCCAAAGAAGGAAAAACAACAGGAAAAGTATTGTGCGATAAAAAATCACAAACTACGTCGAATGAGCACAAACCGCGAAGAGCAAGTAGTGCTTGCAGAAAAGGAAGTTAACGAATGCGATAGATGGAGAGATAATGGAGCGGTGTGCGAGCATCGTGCAACGAGAAAGGTGAACACGACCTAAGCAGGGATTTCTGATGTGACCATTTTTGCAGAGAACGAAGAACACAGGCGCCTGCATTCATGGACTAGTCTTTGCGATGACGCGCTTCAAATTCTCACAGTGAGTGAGAGTGAGCGGTAACATCCATCTTTTCGTTCTTGTTTGTTCTGACGGAGGCAAGAGAAGAACAACATCACAGTAGCAAGCGTGACGCAATGCACATCCACACAACGCAACGGGGGGGGAGGGGAAGAAAGGAATGATAAAAAATAAAGAAAAACGGTATGAATCAAGAAGTGGGCACACATACACACACAGAAAAAAAAACAGTGACTCGAAGCTGGAGAGGACCAACGCAACGCCGCCTAGTGCGAGAACGGGTCCAGCACGCCACCCACCACCGTGAGTTGACCCATCTCTGTGCCAACCACAATCGTAAACCGCAGACGGGTCGTCGCGGCCGCGTTCTCCGTGCTCACCACCTCCAGGCCGGCCCACGAGGCGACACAGTTGACGACGCCGACGCGCACCTGGTCTTGGTGGTTATACTGGCCCGCGGCGCGCGCAATCGCACGCCGCATCGCTGCCGGACTGAGGTAGTACGGATCTTCCTCAGGCTCAACGCCACCAGCAGCACCAGCAGCGGCCGTGCCGGCCATGTGCTCTCGTGTTGGGGACGACAGCGGCGGCGATGGATTGCTCGAGAGCATCTGCGCCGCGTGTTGCTCGACAAGACGACGAATTGTGGGGGTCAGCTCGGCCAACGCGGGCTCCGGGAACAGCACACGTGGGGCGGAGCCCGCGGCAGCCGTGTGCGCCGCACCACCGTTGCGACCAGGCGGAGAGGCATGTTGCGTACCTTGGCCACCGCGTACCGCTGAGGCGGACTCAGCCGAGCTACGACGGAGCCGTTGAAGCACCGAGGCCGCGGCACGACTGCCAGCGCTGGCGGCCTTTTCACCGCCGAATGCGCCGAGAAACGTGACGACGTCTGACGAAAGCCTCACAGCTCTCACCGCCACAGCCTGCGACTTGATGTTGTTGTTGTAC
The DNA here is from genome assembly GCA_030849635.1 of Wallacemonas sp. MBr04. Lineage (NCBI taxonomy): Eukaryota > Euglenozoa > Kinetoplastea > Trypanosomatida > Trypanosomatidae > Wallacemonas > Wallacemonas sp. MBr04. The sequence continues at coordinate 233,189 of JASANR010001581.1, forward strand.
GGAAGCGACAACGCAGGCAAGGGCGAGATGGTCAGCAGGTGCCGGTAGGCGTGCGCAACGAGTGAGAGGGGGCAGACGCTGAGCAACGCCTCCAACACGGCATGACGACGGGCCTCCAGCGACGTGCACGCGGCAATGGCAGCCATGCGCGCTGCGTCGGCTTCCGCCAAGTGCACTTGTGCGCCGTTTTCTTCATCCCGGGCGGCGTGGCCATCGTCACTGCTGTTGCTGCTGCTGCTGGGACTCCGTGGTCGCGACACCGGCGACGATGCCGTGCCCGTGGGGTTCGCAAGCCAGGCGAGGAGCCAGGCCACATCCGCTTCCTTCTGTGGGCCCTTCACGGCGTCCTCCATCAAGGCAGCGGACTGTGCGAGGTGCGGGGCATCCTCCAGAGCACACAAGGTGCGCGTTGCGGTGGCGATGAGGGCACTGGAAGCGTCCGCACAGGCTTCGTGCGCGGATGCCAAATGAGCGTCCTCGTCGCTGGTCGTCACTCCACCGATTGACGACACCGTCGACATCGAGTGAGTCGCCCCCACGGCTCGGGCTGCGTTGCTGTGTTTCGGTGGTGGTGGTGGAGCAACTGCGGATGTCACATCCCAATGCGCCACTGCGTTGATGAGGTCAGTTACGGAGACTGTCGAGCTGGGCACGTTTGGTGGTGGTGGTGGTGCTTGAGTGGTAGAGCCTTGCTTGCCGCTGCTTTCACCCACACCTGCGGCGACCGTCGTGGATGCCGATGCCGATGCGGGTTCTCGCAGCTCTGACAGCGCCGCCTCCACAAAGCGGGCGGGCGTGCCGACGGTCACTTTGTTGAGCCGCTCTCCAGTCAGTGCATCGAAGACGTAGATCTGGTGGCCGAGACCACCAACCGTCACGAGCACCAGCTCCTCCAGAGCCGCAGGGCCCTGCACCTCACCGGTCTTGGGGTGCACTTGGGCTCGCACCCCTGCGCGATGCGGCGGTGTCGTCAAGGTTGTGACGCTGCACGGTAAGCAGTAGAGCGGCTGCTTGACGGCCTCCTCGTGTGTGGGGATCACGGCGTGGATGGAAAAGGGTGCATGCACGTCGGGACGCGTCGGCGCGACGGGAATGACGCGCACCACGTGCGAGTGGTACGTGTCAAAGACCAAACACGTGTACAGACCGGGGTTGAACTGGAGGGGAAGTGCACGGTCCGTGTACTGGCGATACGGGCCGACAGCGGCCATCACGCAGAGATAGCGTCCGTTGCTGGCGTTGGGCACGAGGCCCGTGCTGCTGACCTCCCGCACGACGGCACTCGACGCGTCTGACGGCAGCGCCCGCGCCGGTGCCGACGAGGATGTCGACGGAGAAGTGGAAGAGGGTGAGGAGGCGTGCACACTCGCGTCGTCATCACGTGCCTCGGTGCGCGTGTTCAGGAGGTCGGCGTAGTACACGGTCTCCAGCGCCATACATCTGAGGGAGGCCAAGGCGTGCTCAGCCGGCACACGCTTCTCTCGTGCGGAGGGCCCTTGTACCGGGTCCTGCTGCTCCTCACGCCACCTAGCCACAAGCTGAACGGCGGTCGAAATGTAGAGCTCCACGCAGCGTCGTGCAAATGTCCGCCGCGCGCGTGCGACTGCCTCGTCACGGGCGTCACTCGGACCTGTCCCGCCGGATTGCGGCCTCGTCCAGCGAGGCTCTCCAGAGAGCTGCATGGAGAGGAGGTTGAAGAGGGCCCCACCGACGCCGATTCGGCTGTCGTGACGGACCTTGTGTAGTCCGGCTGCCTGGCACAGCGCCGTGGCAATCTCGCCAAACACGAGACAGGTCTCACTGGGGTACCAGACCGCTGGTGCCGTCACCACAGACGGCGTGCGACGAGACTGGGTCTCCGCGACCTGTGCACGCGGCACTGCGTAGGACCAGCGCTTGCCTGAACCACGACGTGCGCGGTGCCCGCCACGATGGCGACCATGCCGGCGACGTGCTGATGCCTGTGGGTCTGATGGCCTTCGTGCCGAAGCGTTGCGATCGTGGAAGAACCACAAGACACTCGTCGCGTCTTGGTCGCGGTCGGCCATTCCACTGTACAGACCTGAGCCCTCTTCCTCAACATCGTCATCAGAGTCCGAGGTCTCCTCGTACGCATCGTCGGCGTACGCGGTGGTCTTTGCGGCCTCTACTCTCTCTTCTTCCTCCTCCTCCTCCTCCTCTCTCTTACTGTCGTCGAGTGCATCTGGGTCAATTGACACACGCGTTGGCCGCCGTGGACGCGTGTACTGCTGCGAAAGCCGACGGCGGAGCAGTAAACGACCGACACGCTCTGCCCCACGCGAGGCCACCGCCCGCGCGAGACCACCGGTGCGCTGCAGCGTGTCCCAGACCGCAGCCGGCAGCGGCAGCCCCAGCGGCTCCGACAGGGCTGCGCGTGATTGGGGTGGTGACGCTGCGGTGGTGGCGCTGGTGGTGGCGCTGGCTGCTACCGACTCCTCCGGCTCCACAACAGGGGCAGCCGTGACGGTGTGGTGCCGTCCAGAGACGTCCCAGGGCTGGTGCGCGTGGCGAAACTGAATGACGCGCGTGCCAGCGAAGAAGGCCTCTGGTCGTGCCTTGTCCGCCAGCGGGCTCTGCTCCAGCAGGCGTGCTTCTGCGGCGGCCTCCTCGTCAGACACGAGCAGCCGCTGCGACTCGGGCAGCCCACGGTCGCCGACGACAACCACGTTCTCCTTGCCCTGCACACCACCGTAGACGCAGCGGGCACCCTCGTTGGCGGCGTTGAGCAGGCAGAGGTCGCCGACGTTGTCAATCGTGTAGACACCGCACATGAGGGGCGAGAAGACGAAGCTGCGCACGGGCGCACGCAGTGAGAGCCGCTGCAGCACCGCACCCGAGGCCGGCTCCCAGCGCACCAGCTCCGTGCCGCGCGTGCTGCTGAGGCACTGGTATGCCGCGAGATGTGCCTGTGCACTCAAACGCCATGCGGCGGCCTCGCTCTCCATCGCCCCGTCCACGGCGTACTGGCGCCAGAGCTGGCGCAGGCTGTCCCGCTCGGCACTGCGCGTCATGGAGGGGATGGGGTCGCCCTCCGCGAGGTCGACCGACCTCAAAGGCACGGGTGCTTGTGCGTGGCGTCGCAGCACAGCCGTGCCAGTGCGCCAGAAACGCGTGTCGAGCCACTGCGTGGATTGGATCGGCGTGTCCGCGATGCGGTACTGCTGATAAAGAGCAGCCGTGGAGACGTCCTTCATCGCCCATGAGGCGTCGTCTGACAACGTAGCAGTTCTGTGAGCGTCGTGATGGGACGGCCCGCTGCTGTGGTGAGGGAAGCGGTCATGGTGGTGCGGCTGGTGCTGAGCTGATTGGGCTCCACCAGACGACGGGGGACTGGCCGCAGAGGAGGATGGGCTCCTGTCCTTGTTGCTGCCGTGGCTGTCACTCGTCGCGCCATTGTGGCGCTTCAGGCGCGGACCCACACGTGCGTGCAGGGAGTAGAGACAGACCTTGCCTGTCGCCTCCGGTACGTATGCATCATCCTCGATATCCGGCTCAGGCAGCATCGGGTCGAACTGGACCGAGGCGATAAGGAAGCGGCCGTCCGGGGAGAAGGCGAGGTCGACATCGCACCCTGTGAACCACTTCGGACGGCGTGGCAAACCTGGTACGAGCGTATCCAGGACGAGCTGCTCACCACCGTGACCCGCATCGTCAGGCACGTTAAGCGCGAACACGGCGAGTCGACCACGCGTGGTGAGAAGGGCAAGGAGCGTATGACACGGTGAGACGCGGACCTGCTGCACCTCTTCCTTCATCACGTCCTCCGGTGAGTCGAAGCAGTCGTCGCCAGAGCTGTACTCTTCAGCGAGGGCCTCTTCATCCTCGTCACCAGTGTCGTCCTCGTCGTCGTCATCATCATCATCGTGTCCTTCCTCTTCTTCTTCTTCTTGTTCCTCCCGTTCTTCGGTGGTGACTTCGGGGATATCATCACTCTCTTCTCCCTCGACCTCCTCATTCACCACCACAGGCTCGCTGACTGTGGCTTCGAGGTACTCACCCTCACTCTCAGCCTCAGCCTCGGCCTGGTCGTCAGCGTCAGACTGCTGCTGCTGCGCCTCGTACTCAAAGACCACCTCCTCATCGGCTGGAACCGCCGAGCCGTACGCGGAGGACGGCGCGGTTTGTGAGGAGGCCTCGTCCATGCACGCATCCCCATCACCACCAGTTTGAGTGGGCGGCTGTGCCGCTGCCCGTTGCTGCTGCTGGGGTTGACCAAGTGAGGCAACGAGAGGCTGCGCGTCGACAGAGCCCCGCGTGCGGCGGTCAAGGAGGCGCAGCTGCAGCGAGAGTGAGAAGCCGAGCGGGTGGCCTTGCAGTTCGAGCAGCGTGTTCTGCTGAGTCAGCACGTGTTGGAGCTGTGCGCGACGTGACACAGCAGCCCCAAGCGGTGGTGCCTCGCCTTCGTTTGTGCCCTTCGCGGTGCCGCTGCCATCGTAGCCTGCTGCGGCCTGCGCTGAGGCTTCCGCTTCCGCCGTGGCTTGCGCCTGGAGTTCTCGGATGCGTGGGAGTGTTTGTGGCGACAGCTGCCCAAAGGCGAGCGCTTCGCAGAGGGTGACGCAGCAAAGCTGCTGCTGAACGGTGCCTGGTGGCGTCGCAGCCGAAGTGGCTCGTGCTGACGCGGACACCAGCGGTTCAAAGAAGGCACCGCATGCGTCGTGCAGGGCATCACGCACGGTGTTTCCGTCGTCCTCTGCCGTCACGTCATGAGAGCGAAGAGGCACGAGGAGTGAAAGCAGCACGCGCGACCGAATAGCAACGAGGTGGTCACGCAGAGTCACAATGATCGCGTGTGCGTCGGAGGCGTTGACGACATCGTGGAGCTGATGAGTGCAGGCGGTGACCCACTCACACACGACTATCGCCATGCACGACAGCCGCTGCTGCTGCTGCTGCTGCTGCTGCTGTTGTTGTTGTGTCTGACGCTGTCTGTTCGGCTCTGAGGACGTACGTGTGCAGAGCACGCACTCCACCAAGGACAACACAAGCCACGTCAGCAATCGCACCCGACACGCGATTTGTACGCTGCGCCAGGCTGCGATGAGCGCTGCATCAGCCGGAGATGATGATGATGTTGTTGTGACTGGGACTTGAGCTGGATCAGCTGGCGCGAGTGCACCGAGGACGTGCTCCACGTCATGCAGGAATGCATCCCAGCCTGGCGCCGCCGCGAGGGCTGCATCCTGTTCCCCAAGGCTGTCAAGTGCGCTGCGATGCAGCACCCAGTCCTCCAGCGTCTTCGCACGCCCGCGCCACAGCGCACTTTGGCCGCACAGTGCGTCTGCGACTGCCCGTTCCAACGCGGATGGCTTCCTGTCGGAGCCGTCTGGCATCGCGGCAGACCACGCTGTGGAGACGCCTTCGATTGTCTCAATGTCTTCCTCGAGAGCCATCACCGCTGCCACGAGCGTCTCGAGAGGCGCGGCGGCGACGAGGCCGAGGTCGCTCTCGAGCGCACATTCCGTCAGCACGAGTTGGTGCCATTGCAGGCGACTGAATCGCAGGCAAAGCGTGGTCAGCGGTGAGGCAGCTGCAGCTGGGGAGGCGAAGAGAGCGGCCAGCGCATTCGCCAGCTGCGACATCGCACGGGGGAGACCGGAGTCGTCACCCACTGGCGATTCTTTTGGGAACAGCGGCGTGCATGCGTGCCGCGCCACGAGCGCCAGAGCCGTCACCACCTCTGCCACGTGATGGTCGTCCTGAACGTGGGATGGCGCGCTGCCCCACCACCCACCGGCTTTGACCACCGAGGGCGGCCACTGAGAACGGTGCGCGGCGAGGAGAAGCTCAAGTGGGTGCTCGAGCGGATCAGGACTGCCTGCTTGGGCAGCGCTAGCATCGCTGCTGACACCGCCTGGCGCAAGGCCCGCACCGGGATCAGCATGGGCCACGTGAGTCGATGCTTTGGCGGCCGAACCTGCCTCGGCAGCGGCCGCGGTGGACGTCCATGCGGCCTGTGCATTCCTCGGCGCGTCGTGGTCTGCGGCGAGCGGCGCCGCGGTGTTGAACGTGGTGCCGTCGCGCTTGCCCTCGTCTGCGACAGGGGATGACGGCGACGCGGAAGTGGCGCGTGATCGCAGCTCACGGGAGACGGACTCCGCCGTGTCCGGGAGACCAAGACTGAGGAGTAGTTCCCGGAGCAGCGAAACGGTGGAGGCACTTGGCTCGGGACGGGATGCCATGGGGTCCATACTGCGAATTGTTTGTGCTGTTTTTTGTTTTTGTTTTTGTGTGGAGTTGTTTGTGGAGGAGGGTGATGATTGGCAATAGACAAAAGAGAGAGAGAAGAAAAGTGAAAGAAAAAGCAAGAGGAACAAAGTGAAAGGTAGATCCTTTCCGCAAAGCTATCACGCCGACAACGTGGGAGGAGAGTTGGGGATTGATGTGCTGTTGATGGGGTGGGTTGATGGTGACATACAAAAAGGGGAATAAATTCCAACTCGAGTCCTTCCGCGACCTCTCGATATACAACGGCATTTCACTCGCTGCTGAGGTCGTACGTGGCGTGCGCGACAACGCTACCGAATTGAAGGCGAGGCTCCCCAAAAAAAGCAAGCGGGAGCCGGCTGCACACAGTGAAACAGCGCGCCTACAGCTTCTTTTTTGTTGTTGTTGCATATCGTCACTATTCTCTGTTGTTGAAGTGTTCTCAAAAAGCAAACAAACAAACAAACAAACAAACAGTGACAGTCTTCCACGACGTCTCTCTGTCACCGTGCAATGCTCTCCGCGACTGCAAGATCACGTGATTCGACGCGCGCTTCCCTCACCCCCAACTTGTGGCTGTCGCACTCACACTTCCACGCTGATGCGCAACATGAGGCTGTCCTCCATGCGCTTGAGGAGAAGCAGCAGCTGGAGAAACTGGTCCTTCTCAAGCGGCGATCGCCACGACGGGATCAGCGCCGGCACACGCACCATCAGCTCCGCCACACCGCCACCGTCGTTCGCAGAGGCCGTTGCCGTCGACGCAGAGGACGCTGGCGCCCCACCCATCGCCAGCGACTCAGCAGACGGCACAGTCACCATGGACGGCGGCGCACTTGGCTGCGGAGACGGTAGCGGTCGCCGAGCCGGACCCGCAGCAGAAGCCGCACCGCGGCCCGGTGGTGGCGGTGGCGACGGGAGCGCGGTGGCAGGGCGAGCCCCACCAGTGCGCACGCCGCGCACCGACGTCACAGAGAAGGCGCTCGTGGATGCCGTGGTGGCCCCTGCCGATCCGCCTGCGGTTGTGGTTGTCGTCGTCGTCGACCCACTCGGCAGACTGTCTGCCACACTCGCCACGGGGACGGCGGCGAGTCGAGGCATCTGCACGCGCTCCTCGTCGACATCCGCCAAGTAACTTTCGACGAGCTCGTGCGCCGCCCGCAGCTGGTCTTGCCGGATGAGGAAGTCCGCCGCGTTCAGCACCATCGCGGCCCGGACCGGGTCGTGTGGAGAAAGGTTCACCTCTGCGTCCTCGAGCGCTTCTTGGTAGAGTCCGCAGACATCTGCTGAGCTGTGCACCGACGGGTAGCGGAAGCGATGGTGATGCACGAGAGCGGGCATCTCCGAGGCGGATGCATTGTTGTTGGTGTTGCCTGCATTGCCACCATCGGCGACGGTGCTTGCGACATTCATGACCGACGCCGCAAGCGGGTCGCGAAGCACGCCACCACCAGCTGCACGTGCGTTTGCGGCGCTCGCAGAGTGGCTACGCGTATGTGGGGTTGTGTGCCGCCGACTCGCCCGCGTTTCCTGGCCGGCAAACGGATCTGACGATGTGCGCGGAGGTAGCAGGGTCGTGCTGGGCCCGTCGTAGTCGTCACGACCTGGAACGGCTGTGACGGGAGACTGACGCACACTGCGTGACGCGCGCACAGCTCCAGTGACGACGGGTTCTTCCTGTTGACGGCTGCCTTCACCACCACCACCACCACCACCACCACGGCGCACGTTCTGGCTGCCGTCCCCACGTGCCTCGTCGTTGTCCTGACCATCGCGTATGAGCGGTAGCACGCCGCCTCCGCCTTGCACGCCGCCTCCGCCTTGCACGCCGCGCACCATGCGAGGCGAGAAGAGGGACGCGAGCAAAGACACAATGACCTCTTCGTCGAGCCCACGCACCGTGGCGGCGATGAGGCGCGTCAACAGAAAGTGTCGCGGAGGGAAAAGTCGTGTGCCCTGATCAAGCAGAGCCTTCGCCGCACGCAGGGCTGGCGAGGCGTTGTCGGCGTTGAACCCGCCTGCAGGCTTCTTGTTCTTCTCTTCACGCAGCCGGTACGACGTGTCGACGATCTCAACCGTGCAGCCTGGCATCACGAGAGCGTTGGGGTCGGCCCTGAGCTCCGCCAGGCGCTGCGCGAGCTGCTGGGCAGGAGAGAGACCTGGCGATGCCTGCGGGGCGGGGGTGGAGGAGGCGCGGCTCCACGTGTTCGTCAGATCCAGCGCGTCCACGCTCGCCATGGCCGGCAGCGTGGACTGAGACGGCAGGCCCGTGGCTGCTGCTGAGGGGGTCGGCGTGTCAGCCGTCTCAGGCCCAACAGCGTCCTCGCTTTCAGACCGCAGCGATGCCGCGAGCGAACCGACCGGCGCACCTGATGCACGGCCAGCCGCTTTCTTCTTCGCTGCACGCGGTGCGCTGCCACTGGTGCTCATGCCTGCCGTTGTGCCAGTGCGCGAGCGCCGCTTTTTCTCTGTCGTCGACGGCGCGGCTGTGGCGACAACGCGGGTCTGCGGCGTCAGCGGCGGTGGCGTTGGCAGCGGCCCCAGAGCCGGTGACGTGGTTGGCTCCGGTGGCGTCACGGGGTCGTCGGCCTTGCCGGTGATGCCGTGCCACGCCGTTGCCGCGTGAGCCCACTCGGCCTCCATGCCGAGGTGCGTTGGGTCGAGCATGTCCGCAAAGCGCTCGAGGAGATCCTCCTCCAGCAGCAGCCGGTACGCGTCGCAAACCCACTTGCGATAGTAGAGCCAGGTTCGTCTGTCGGCGACGTAGACGGCGGGAATGAGCCAGTCCAGCAGCGTGCTCACGACACGGAATGTGATGAGCGTGATCTCACCACATATCTGATTCTCCAGATGCTCCAGGGCACCCAGTGCCTCACCCACGCGACGGACCAGGTCATCGATCTCCGCGGCCATCACGGCGGGGATCACAACCCCCACAAGACCCTCCCCCTGGCGTGGCAGACCGGTTGGCGGCTGTGTCGGTGAGGCTTGCTGCGTGGGAAGACGCGTCGTCGTCGAAGGCACTGGCGAGGAGAAGGGCAAGGCCTGTGGCATCCCCGTCACCGCCACATCGCCCACGCTGTTGCCCACCCACGCCTCCTCTCCGCTCCCCTCCACCTCCGCCGTCGTCCACGGGCTCGAAAAAGAGTTGTTGGTGGCCGCTGCATTCGTCGTGCGAATGACCTGAAGGTGGTGCTCAACGATCCGCTTCATCTCAAAAGCGACCGCCATCGTCGTCGAGGTGAAGGACACATCAGGCAACGTGCCATCGGGGCTGAGAACATCTTCGTTGTTGCCGCGACCGCCACCTAGATCGTCTGTCGCCGCGGCAACTGACTGCGCAAAAGAGGCTTGCAGCGGCGGTGAGGCTTGCTCGGCAGAGACCGGCCCCATGTTGAGCGCGGCCACATATGAATAGAAGCTTTCGGGTGGCACGTCGCACTCCGAGCTGGTGTTTTGGCGCGAGAAGAAAAACGAGGACGGCCCCGCCGGGAACCCAGCACCCAAACCAGCTGGCGTCGACGTTGGGGTGGCGCCGCGTTGCACGGACTGGGCGGACGCGAAGGAGAAGTTGAGCAGCTGCGTGGCAGCGGCCGCCGTGCCAAGCGCACCGCTTGGATAATTGGGACCCGCCGCGCCGGGGCCTGACGTCCACACGCCACTGTTGTCGAATGAACCACCACCAGGCCGCTCGTCCATGTCCTGGGATGCGCCGACGGCTGATGGGGCGAGTGTGCGCCGGTGATGCGCTTGCAGTGAACGCGGCGCACCCGATGCCAGGCCACGGCCAACCTCCCGCTCATCTTTGTCGTTGTTGTTGTTGTTGTTGTTCTCTTCGTCTGCGAGTGTGACGAGATCGGTTGTGGAGACCACACCCGGAGTCGGCGAGGCGGGGCAGACACTGGTGGCGCCTGTGCGCAGCGCGGCGTTCAGTTCACGCAGCGATTCTTCCTGGGCGTGCGCGTACTCGGTCAGCACAACTTCCCACGACACGGCCGAGACAAAGACGTGCATGATGACGTCCGCGGGCACGAGAGAGGCATTGGGCAGCGGTGGCAAGGCCTTCCGTTCCACGGGCTCGTCTGCCATCATGGCATGCCGTGCGGTGCCATCACGATCGCCCCCGGAGCGCTCATGGTGTTGCTGCCGCGTCAGACTCGTGCTGCGACCACCGCCGCCTCTGTGACCACCCATGGCTGACTCCCGTGTGGCTGCCGCTGTAGCCCCAGCCGCCGCACCAGGCGAGAGCGTCGACGTCCGCGCTGCACCAGGCGTGGCATTGGCGAGTGGGTCCTCACCGCGCGCAGCCGCGGCAGAACTCGGCGCTGTCTGTGCGAGGCGACTCAGGTTACTTGTGAAGCCCAAGACGACCGCCGCGTTGCCCGCACTCACACTCGCACTCGCAGCCGCACCACCAGTACTGTATGCATCGTCCATCACGTTCGCCGTGGTCGTGGTCGTATCACACTCGCTCGTCGTGATTGTCGCGTCGGCCAGGTCGCTCTTGGTGTTGTCCGCGGAGTCCTCGAAGACCTGCGACTGCCCCTCTGTGACGGGAGCGGCGGTTGGGGGCAGTGACTGCAGCGTGCGCATGGCCGTGTCGCATGTGTGGGCCGCCACGACCGGCGCGACGGCCGTCACCGCCTCCAGACCCGCGTTGTACGAGCGGAGCGACGGCCACAACGTGCGCAGCATCTCGAGCGCTTCGGTGGAGGGGAGCGGCAGGGCATGCAGCATGCTCGCTGCGGTGGGGCCCGCCACGCTGGCCGAAGCGGCGTCATCGGCGTTCATTGCGACGTCCGAGCGATCGGACAGCTCACCGCCCTCCGACCGACCGGGTGCGATGCTGGCACCACCGCCGCTGGTGTTGTTGTTGTTGTGATGGTGATCGCCGTCGCTGAGAGGGTCGGCATTTGCGACGGGAGCGTCGACCGCGCCAGAGACGGCCGTGGGGTCCGCCTCTGTGCCGTACAGAAGCCCCTCCAGCAGGACCACCAGCGAGGTCTGAATCGCGACCCAGAAATCCCAGTGAAGGGACTGCGTCAGGCCGGCACTCCCACCGCCGTTCTCACCGCTGCTGCGACCGCGCTGCTGCTTGACGGAATCGGGCCGGCTGCTGCCATCGCGGCTCTCCTCGCCCTCCTCACCGCCTGCGCCACCCGTCTGAGTCGAGTGACTTGACCGCAACGAAGCTTGCAGACGCTGCAGACACATCTCCGCGGCAGTGAGTGGCTGTGCGCGCTGCAAGGTCGCAGGGGACAATCCGTCACGGCGCGGCGACCGGTTCCGATTGAGCGAGTGTACACGCGCGACGGAGCGGCTTGGGCCACCGCTCACCCGACCCGACTCGCCGCGCTGCAGATGCTGTGGCGAGGGCCTTTGCACAATGCCCTCCACCCGCGCGGGGGACCCCGCCACAAGCAGCGCCAGCAACGCCTGCATATCGCGCACCCCGACGTTGCCCGTCAGGAAGGACCAGAAGACCTCCTCCCAGACGTGCTCCATGCCCACCGTCTGGCGTGTGCCTTTGCCTGTCGCAGCAGCACCCGCCACACCAGCTGAGGTCACGGACTCCTGTGCGGCGCTCATGTGAGCGATGTTGTCGGTGCTGAGGGCGGCGAGGGCGGCACTCGGCGTGACAGGCGCGAGCATGCCGCTCCCAAGGGAACTCGTGCTGTTGCCCAGCGCACCGCCACCGCCGCCACCGCGCGAGGACGCCGAGGAGGCCGGGCCGAACAAAGACGGCGGCCGCTGTGCGCGTGACCGGGCACGCGCGCGATTGCTTCGTGACCCACCCGTTGAGGGCTGCGACGGCACGTCCACCTCGACAGGGTGTGCGGGTGAGCCTGGGCGTGGCGAGGACGGATCTGACAGCGCCACGGCAGCGGCGGTGCGGACGGCGGCGGCGATGTTGGGGTTTGACGCCGCCTGCGCGAGGGTGCCGAGGTGCTCGGGCAGCGTCCAGACGGGACTGTGGGGGCTGTGGGTGTCTGGGGAGGACTGCGCATCGCGCACAGCAGCCTCGCGACCACCACCACCACGGCTGTCCTGCGGTAGTTCACCCGTCTCGCTCTCGTCCTGCGCATTCTTGCCGTGAAAGACAGTCGTGATGCTCGCGGACGTGCTGTCAGGCGAGCCTGCCGTCCCGCGCTGCAGCTTGCGCTTAAAGTTCTCGCGCAGGACGGTCTGCAGCGTCGAACAGCTCTTTGGGTTGCGCGTCGCGAAGGACGTGTTCGCCATCATCACCAGCGAATCCGTGAGTGTATCCGATGACAACGGTGTCCCGAGTGGCAGCAAACTCGTCGTCGCCGCCGAGGCTTGAGCAGCGGTCTGACCGTCTCCTCCTCCCCCTCCGGACACCGTTGCCGCGGCCTCTGCGAGTGACGTGCTCACGCTGGCACTGGCAAAGCTCGCCCCCCACTGCGGCGGCACGAGGCAAAAGGACGATGTGCACGGCGCGTCTCCACGATGTGTGCCGGGCAGCAGCAGCAGCGGCGACTCCAGCGTGCGGCGCGACGTCGCGGATGGCGGCGGGGCCTCCGATGAGGACAGCAGTGTGGCCGCTGCGCCGTCACCACTGGTAAGCTCCTCACCCTCCACAAGGCTGGGCTGGCTCGGTGTGGCTGTCTTCTGCTGTTGCTGTTGCTGTTGCTGTTGCTGTTGCTGCTGTTGGCCTTGGTGCTGGAGTGCCGCGAGGGCAAGCACGCGCGCCTCGCAAACCTCCTGAAGCACACCGCACCGCTCACGCAAACCCTGCAAAAAGGCATGACACTCACTGAGAAGGCGTTTCTTCTCCGCAATGTGCCGCCGACGCGACACAAGGTCCGCCACCAGCGCATCATACGCGCAGACGAACAACCTGCGCTCCTCCTCCTGCAGCGACGCGTCCAGGCGTGCGAGTGTAAAGAGCAGTTCAATGATGTATGTGTACGCTGCGGGTGTCTTCAGCGGCTCCAGCGCCAGCAGGAGGGGGATGAAAGACTTGCGCAAGCCTTCCGTCACACTGGGCAGCATCGAGGCCGCCCCAATTGTCACGGCGCTACTTGTCGAGCTACTCATGTCGATACTAAAAAACAAAAACAGCCGGAAGGGGAGAGAGAAAAAGGAAAGTGTGAAGCAAATACACTGTATAGAAACAAACAAACAAAACACAGTCGACAAAACGTGAGGTGACCACTTGCGCGACACGACGAGAACACAGACACAAGCACAGACATAAACACGAGAGGTGGATGAAAGGAAGGCAGGTAGTTGGGAGAAGTGATGAGAACATGTCCTGAGAGACGTTTTCAAACACATCAACGTGACATTGCATTTGCCGATTTGATCTTCTGCAAAAAAAAAAAGGGTTGTGACCAGTTGACACTCAAAAGCGCGCCAAGCTCCGCGATCACGCACACACGTGCATGTTGATGAACAGACGCTTTTTGTGCACGTCATGCCAAGCTTACTATCCTAGAGAGGCTTCACCAAGGTCAGGTCTGCACGAGCTACCATGCCACCCAAGACAAGCGACTGTGACCAACGGCGTGTATATGAAGTTTGTGTTCTTTTTTTATTTTGACTTAGCGAAACATGAAGAAAAAAAGTGGTATGAAGTTAGCATTAATCGGATATGTTCTGTGCATTGCCTTTCTTCTCATTCTTCCCCACAAACACAGAAAACAAAAGATGGGAGGAAGAGAAGAAAGCAACAACAGTAAACATCAACACACTGTGACAGAGAAAGACACGCTTCCATTCTCCGTTCTTATTCGTTGGTTAACAAAAAAAACAAGAGCAAAAGAGAGAGAGAGAAGAGACACGAGAGTGTGTTATGTCGTACTCCTCCGACTCCCCCTCTTTTCCTCCTCGGTGCTACGCCACGGTGGCCGCGCCGTCTACCTCGCCGTCCTCTTCGAGCTTCGTGATGGGGGCCTTGTTCATGCGGGCCGTATCAATCAGGTACTGCAGCGAGAAGGCGTTTTCAGTCGACAGCTGAACGAGCATGCGGTGCTGGTAGAGGCTGCGCAGGAGTGTCTTGAGACCCGGCAAGATGCGACTGTTGTCCTGCGCGTAGCTGCCGAACGGCTCACCCGAGTGCAGCAGCGCCGACTGGGCCCAGAGAAGAGCCTGCTCGAAGCCGGCACTGCGATCGACCTCGTTGCTGATCCACTGCACCAACACGCCGAAACTCGCGGACGGGGTCGAGGCCACCGCGACAGGGATCGCACTCGCCGGCATCGACCGCAGACACTCCACGCCCAGCATTTCATCGCCGAGGGTGAGAGCGCCGATGAGGGCGAGCACGTGCTGGCCATCGCGCAGGTGCGCCTTGATGGAGCCCGTCGTCACGCTCGCCTCAAGCTGCTGCGGCTGGAAGACCGGCCGTGACACACGTGTGGAGAAGACGAGGAGCCCGTCCGTGGTCGCCGCGACGAACTCGGAGGCGGTCGGGGCAAAGGCAATGTCCAAGGTGCGTGCGACGAGCTCCGTCTTGCGCTTCCCCGTCGCGAAGTGTCGGTGGCGGCTGCCGGGCATCTCCATAATCTTGCGACGGGTCAGGTGCTTGTCGTCGTCCTCGATGTCGATGTCACCAAGGAAGCCGGCCTCGGTCATGCTGCGCCACTGGTACTGCTCCTCCGCGCCGAGCACGTCGAGGTTCATCGTGACGGGCCACTTCTTGAGTAGAAAGCCCTGGGCGGCGTTGTACAGGACGATCCACTTCGAGTCACCGCCCGCGAGAATGCGCTCGCCCTCGGGAGAGAAGGCGATACGGCGGAAGTGTGTGTTGGCGTTGGCGGACTGCGGACCAAGCGACTTGTTCCACCCACCGGCCGCGTCAAAGGAAGTCTGGAACGTCTTGAGCAGAATCGGCTCCGTGGCCACGGCGGTCTCGTATACGCTGATCTCCTGCTTGGCCGTCAGAACAGCCATGCGGCGGCCGCTGCTGCTGTACGCCACATCGAGCACCTCTGTGCCAATGTCAAGGACCTCGCCGTCGCCTTTGAGTCGCTCGCCACCGTCACCGGTGTTGTTGAAGAGGTCCCAGAAGACAATGTTGTGGTCGACGGAGCCGGAGGTGAGCGTCGTGCCGGACGGGTGGAAGGCGAGGCAGGCAATGGGGCCCTCGTGTCCCTGCAGAATATCCACGACACGCCCGGTCTGGATGGCGAAGAGGAAGATCTTGTTCGCCATGCTACTGCCGACTGCGAGGATCTCACCGGACGGGTCGACAGCGATGCAGGAGAGCTGCGACTGCTCGGGTGGGCTGAAGACGCGGAACTGACGCAGGCGCACCAGATCGTAGCCACGCGCCGTGCCGTCGAGACTGGACGTGAAGAACGCGTTCGTCGCGGCGCTGGTGGCGATGCCGGTGATGCTGGCCTGGTGCTCGCTAAAGGTGACGAAGCACTGCCCCGAGCTCGCCTTCCAGACCTTGACTTTGCCGTCATCACCGCCGGAGATGATGTTGTTGC
This sequence comes from Wallacemonas sp. MBr04, assembly GCA_030849635.1. Taxonomy (NCBI): domain Eukaryota; phylum Euglenozoa; class Kinetoplastea; order Trypanosomatida; family Trypanosomatidae; genus Wallacemonas; species Wallacemonas sp. MBr04. The sequence goes on from JASANR010001581.1 coordinate 248,872, forward strand.
TGTCGGCCGTGATGGCGGTGCGGGTGATGTCGTAGTAGTGCGACTGCTCCTTGAGCACGTACGACTCAGCGCGCCAGTCCCAGACGAGCAACTGCTTCAGGTGCGCGCTGCCAAACGCGATAAAGTCACCGTTGGGCGAGAAGCGGGCCGCCGTCAGCGCCTGCGCCGAGATCGACAGCAAATGGATCAGGGGGAACTGATCCTCTGAGCCAAGCAGGGTGGACGACGACGCCGCACCCGCTGCTCCTGCCGCCGCTTCCTTTGTCGCCGCTGTCTCCGAGCTACCCGGGAGCGAGTGGATGGCGAAGATACCTGTGTTGTACCCGAGTGCGACAATGCCACGGCCGCGGTGGAAGGACGTGACGGACACGTTGCCCTTGTGCGTCAGCATGAACTTGTGCTCCACCTCAAAGGCGTAGCGCAGGATGGGCGGCAGGTGCGTGTCGTCCGCGGTTGACACACGAACGCCATCGAGCTGCAGCTGCTCAAGCCGCTGACGTTCCAGAAACGTGCGCGGCATCTTGTCTCCGTCTTCCTCATCGCCCTCCTCCTCCTCCTCATCAGCCTCTGCGGCGGCGTTCTGCACGCGCGCGTTCATGTTACCGACAGCGATGGCCCGAAGCACCTCCTTGCGGGTCAGCTTGGTTCGGCGCCACGTCATGGCCACGTTGTCAGCAGAGATGCTCAGCACGCGCGTCGCGTCCGCGTTCGCGAACCACGCACTGAGCACGCCGCTGCGGTGACCCACCAGGGCATTCTGCTGGATGGCGGTGCCCTTGGTCTGGAGCTTGCCCTGACGCGGCACAATCTTCATGCGCGCGTCCTGACCGCTCACGAGGATGTGCTCGCTGTCGTCCGTCCACTCGAGGTTCAGGATCGGCAGCGTCAGCACCGCGTGCAGGTTCTCGACACGGTGGCAGCCATGGAAGCTCACGACGCGCTTGGCCGGCGCGGTGTAGACCTGCAGCGTTGTCTCCAGCGCCAGCGCCACGTACTTGCCGCACGGGCTGAACTTCACGGTGGAGATGGTGCACGACGGGGGGAACGAAATGGTGTCCAGCACGACGCGCGCGGACACCGAGTAGAAGAAGCCGAGACCACGCTGGCCAATCACGATGAGCAGCGCGCCGTCCGGGGAGACGTCGAAGCACTGGATCGAGCTGTTGCTGCACGCCATAGAGACGTGACCTTCCTGCTGGAGCTGGATCGCGGAGATGTAGTTGTTGACGGGGGAATAGAGCTGCGAGCCGTCAGGGGAGAAGGCGAGGTTGCCGCCCGTGTAGAGCATGCCGTGGACGGCTGCCAGCTGAAAGTTGTGCATTCTCTGTGTATGCGCGTGTGAGGAAAAAAAACAAAGGACTGATTTCCTGGATTTGGCGAGGCCAATCTTCTGAAACTGCGTGTTTGTGAACACAGGAGACAAGAGGGGGTGGGGGTGGGAGAAAGAAAGCAAGTAAAGTGAGTTTGACATCATTGCGGAGTATTTCAGCGTACGTGTAAGAGAGAGAGAGAGAAAAGACACGGTGTACCGTATTGATCAGGGAGACACAAGCAAACATAACGAAGCGAACTCTTCACTCATGCTGCGTTTTAGTCACATTTTTTCAACGCGCCTGAGAGCATTACTTACGAAGCATCTGAATCCAGGAACACCGACCACACAAACAGGCACGGAATACGTCCCATATATATATAGAGAGAGAGGCAACCCTCTGGTCGACTGTGAAGGATCGAAAGGCGGAGGTTTCATCTTCCTTGCTTGGGATTTGCATCTCTGTCGCTTTTGTTTTTCGTTTTTTTTTGTTTGAGTGCGAGTTAATAGAGTTAGACTTACGAGAAATAAAGTGCGAGGGAAACAAAAGAAAGGAAAAAAAAGACATAAAGACAGGAACACAGGCCTGAGTGGAAATCTGTTATTTTTTTTTTGAATTATCATTGGCCAAACGTCACCGAAAAGAAAACACTCATCGTCATCATCACCAGCATCGCCATCAAAGAAACAAACAAGCAAACAGAAAAGTAGTACGTGCGTGTGAGAGAGAGAGAGAACACATCTGGTTTCTGCTTTTCCTCTTAGTACACAATATCGGCCACAACTTCATCGTCGAGGTCAGCGTCGAACTGACCCACGCTCAACCACTGGGAGCTCTTGTCCGCATTCATGTTCTCCACCAGCGCCGCGCACTGCGGGTAGGCAGCGGTCACGGAGTCGATGAAGTACTGCGCGGTGCTCATCATCTGCTCGTCGGTGTCAGCCACACGGCGGAGCAGTGGCACGTACACCTCCACGCGGAGGCGGTCAGCTGTGACGGCACCGCTCTGCGCCAGTGCACCGGCCGCGCGCAGCATCCACATGGTCGCGAGCTTGTCGCCGGCACCGAAGCTTGCGGCGGCGCGCAGGTGCTCCGCGGCCGTGTCGAGGAAGGCCTGATCCGTGCGCTGCGGGGCACTCACGGTGAGCGAGTAAACCATCGCAAAGCCGGCCAAGGCCGAGCTGCCCTTGGCCGCCGTCGCCGTCAGCGCGCGCTCCTTCATCTCGCTCAGCTCGTCGTCCTTGATGCTGGCGGACTTGGCCAGCGCGCCAATCGCCACACCGGCCGCGACCGCCTGCGCCGGCGACTCCGCTGCCGTCCAGATGGGCATGACAAGGTCCATCAGCTTCGCGATGTGCGGGAAGGCCTTCTCGAAGTTGGCATAGCGCATCACGACGGAGATGAAGCGGCACAGGACGGTGCGGTAGAGCGGCGAGTCGACCGCCGCCTTCTTGGTCACGACCGTACCGAGAATGAGATCGGCGTACTTGTCGGAGCGGCGCAGCAGCTGGATCACCACCTGCAGCGCCAGCACACGCGCCTCGCCCGAGTCGCACAGCGCGGCATTGAACATGGCCAGCGCCATGGTGCCCTCGACCATCTTCTCCTTCCCGCTCGCCGGGTAGTTGAGCAGCTGCAGACACAGCTGCACCAGCGCGAGCACGACGCTGCCGTCGTTGCGGGTGAAGAGTGTCTTGGAGCAGCGACCAGCAACCGTGTTCGCAGCCGACGCGCTTGTGGCACGCGGCGCAAACTCCATCAGATCGCGGATGCACTCCACCGCGAGCACCTTCTGCTGCGGCGTGCCGTAGTCCAGGCCGCGGTTGTAGAAGTTCATGAGCGTGTCGAAGAGGCGCGGGTCGCCCTCGGCGAGGACGGTGAACTCGGGCTCGCTGCTGCTGATCGTCGCACGCGCCGTGACGGAGATGGTGGACTGGAACACATCGAGGAACTGCAGCAGATAGCGGCCGGCCGTGCGCTTCGCGGCCGTCACGTCCTGCTGCTCCTCCTCCGGCAGCTCCTGCACCACGCTGCGCTCAAGGCTCGCAATCAGGTCGCCGACGATGCGGACGGCATCGTGGCGGGTCGCTTCATCCTCATCCGCAAGCGCGCCGAGAATGATGCGGAAGGCCGCGGTCAGACCGTCGATGTTCTCCGTGTCTGCGCCAAGGGCAAAGGCCTCCGCCGCCAGCACCGCACCGTGGCGCGTCGACGGCACGTTCGCCGCCCGCTGGAAGTACTCGACGGGGATCTCCAGGTACTCCTCCGGCATCTGCGACACGAACTTGGACATGACCGGGCCCGCCCCATCAACGCCCTGCACGAGGAACGCCATGAAGAGCTTCACGAGCGTCTCCATGTACTTGTTCAGCTCGCCCTCCGCCTCCTCAATGTCGAGAATCGCGTCAATGAGCTCGAGGTTCGCCTCCGTGTACGTCTTCTGCGCCAGGAGGCGGTCGAAGATGATGGACAGCGCCAGGTTGGGCTTCACCTTCACCACCTCGACGACGCCACGCACGCTGGTCTTGAGCTGCTCCTCCACCGCCTTCTCGATCAGGTTCTCGCCAGCGACCTTCGACACGCGCGCGAAGACCAGGCGGGCCGCCTCCTGCACCTCCCCGTCGCTATCCTGCATGCCCGGCAGCACACAGCCCACGATCTGACCACCCATACCAACGAGTCGCTTGCCGTCGGCGAACTGCACAACCGCGACGAGGCCGTTCAAGGAACCGAGACGGCCTTCGCGCGTGTTGCCCTTGTAGAGCTCGCAGAACGCGTTCACGAAGCGGTCAATGAACTCCTGCATGCGGCAGGTGAACTCAATCGTCTTCTGTGCCACCTCGACACAGTCGGGGTTCGGTGAGCCGCAGAAGTGCACGACGAGGCTGACGAGACCGTCGAAGATCTTGCCCACGGCCGCACGGATGCTGGCCACACACGCCTGCCACGCCAAGTTGCAGTCGTTGCGCACGTTCATGCTGTGCTCGTTGCGACCGCAGTACACGGCGGAGAGCATGCTGATCATGTCGTTCGTGCCGAGCATCTCCTCCAGCGCGCCAAGGATGGAAATACCGCGCTTCTCCACATCGCGTGCGTTCTCCATCAGCAGAATGCCCGTGTTCTCCTCGCTATCGGCCTCCGCAGCCGGCGTCCCTGCGCCAGCGGCGGCGCCGGCAGCGTCCACGGCGTCCGGGTCCGTGGCAGCGATGGCCTGCTCGAGCGCAGCACGGTCCTCGCCCTCGACGGTGGCCAGCGCCTCCTGAATGCGCATCCGCTTCTTGATCTGCGACACCATGTGCAGCAGCAGCTTCGACGCCAGCACGAGGGAGCTGTGGCGCAGCGTCGTGACCTCACTCGACACACCACGCAGGAGCGGCTTCACGACCATATCGAGGTGGCGCGTGCCGTAGAGACCGATGATGCTGTCGCCGGCCACGAGCGCCACGTCGCGGACCTTGTCTGAGAAGTGCGAGAGACCCTCCAGCACCCACGGGAAGCCGAGAGGCAGGAAGTCCTGGAAGTTCGCCGGGTCGAGCGTGGAAGGGGCGTACACCATAATGTACAGAAAGCCCTCCCGCACGGGTGGGCGGTCGTCGGTCATGCCGGCGCGAATCGTGTCGAAGTAGACCTTGAGCAGATGGGGCCCACAGGCGTGCACGACCTCCACGAAGACCTGCGCGGCACCGGCCTTCTCAATCGTGCCGGCGTGCACACGCTGCATCACGGAGAAGCACCACTTGGCGAGGTCGTCGACGAGCTGGTCGCCCATCGCCGCGGCGAGCACACCGGCCGCCTTGGCTGCCGTCGTGCGGGCCTCGGTGGACGGGTCCTGCGAGGCGTCCTTGAGCAGCTGCACGAGCTCACTCACGTACGGCGCGAGGGTCTTGGGGTCGTTCACGAGGCTCACCATCGCGGCGGCAATCTGCGCGGCCTTGGGGCGCGTGTGCGCGTTTTGCGAGCTCAAGCCACGCGACACGACGGGGATGATGAGAGCGAGCGAGGCGGGGTCCACAACGTTGATGAAACGCGTGTAGAGCAGCGCATCGAGCGCGGCCTCCGTGTCCGAGCTGGGGGAGCGCATGGCGTTCAGGATGAGCTCGACGTGCTCCTGGATCTCAGGGTTCGAGACGACACCAGCCACACGGCGCAGCGCGTTGTACGCGGCGGTGGAGACGGTGTTGTTGACGTCGAAGAGGCAGCCGATAATGTGCTTCATGATCGCGGGCAGCGTCGCGGCGAGTTGCTTGGGTGAGCAGAAGGCCACGTAGCCAATGAAGTTCAGCGGCGGCACGCGGCGCTTGGCGATGTCAGAGGACAGCCCGCTCACCAGGCGAGGGATCAGCTGGCGCAGGCCAACGCCGGAGAGACCAGACATCATCACACGCGCCGCGTCATCGGCGCACTCTGAGATCTTCGGGTCCGGGTCGGCGACGCTCTCGAGCAGGATCGGCGAGAGGGAGAGCGCGTAGGGTTCGAAGCGGGCGCCAAGCACCTCGCAGAGCACCTCCAGCAACACCATCACACCCGATTTCTCCGCCTGCTTGCCCTTGGACGCCTCCTCCATCGTCTCAAGAATGTGGTAGCGGTCGAGCGACGGCAGACCGAGTCCGGCAAGAACACCGACCATACCCCACGCATGCGCCTTCTTGCGAATGTAGGAGCCAGAGTGGATGACCTGCTTGACGCACTTCTCCATAAACTCGTCGAGGTTCTTGGACTGGCGCACATGCTCGTTCTTGGTCATCTCCGTCATGGAGTCGCACACGCAGCAGTGCACCATGGCCGTCTGCGAGTTGCTCAGCGTACGCGTCTGCTGATCGATAATGGCATCCAGCATCGCGTTCTCCTGAAGACGGCAGCTGATGATCGTCAGCCAGACCGTCGCCGTCGCCAGGTACAGCTCCTTGTGACCGGGCGACGCGTCCTTGGGCGGCTTCTCAAGACGCGTCTGCAGGTCGGGCGCCATGGCGCGCAGCACCGCCACATCCGTGTCGCTCAGGATCGTGCGGCCAGCGTTCATGACGAGCCGCATGAGCCACTCGCCCGTCGTGAGGGCCTCAGTCAGGCTGCACAGGTAGTCCATCGCGATGACCGGTGTGTTGCCACGCAGGCTCGGGGAGAGGGTGTGAATCGCGAGGACTGCCGAGCTGCCGCCGACGTTGATGACGTCACGCAGCCACTGCGACTGCTGCGCCTCGGTGCTCGTCGGGTCCGCGAAGAGCGTCTTCATGACGCGTGCGATGCGCTGCGCCGTGCCCTCACTGCGCGACCCGTACGCGGTCAAAAAGTACAGCAGACTCGACCAGTCGCCGACCTCGAGCGTCCACGGGTGGGCCGGGTCCTCAACGATGTTCACCATGAAGGTGCGAATGCCGGCGTCGTCGTCGTCTTCCTGGGCGAACACGCCCGCCAGCACGAGCGCGCGGCGGCACGTCGTGAAGTGCGCGAACTTGCTGAAGCACGCGGCCGTCACCCGCTGCACGGAGTCGACGGTGCTGAAGACGCCGTCCTCGATGGTGCTGAGACGGGAGGCAGGGATCATGCCCATGAGCAGCTGCACGCCCTGCTGCACAGACCGGTAGAGCGCGGGGAAGTTCTGGAGAATCGCGCTCAGCAGCTGCAGCGTCTCCGTCGGGTGCGGCAGGCTGGTCTGACCGAGGTTTTGGAGCAGCACGCTGAGAAGCTGGTGCTGCGTCGACACGGGAATCGTTGTCTTGACCGCATTGGAGCCGCGGCCGGCCTTGAAGGCGATGCGCGCAAACGGCGTCAGCACGACGAAGAGCGCGGCAGGCAGCATGTTCGGCAGCGCGAGACGCAGCTGTGACGCCATGAGCGAGATCTGCGAGACATCCTCGGTGGTCAGGGTGCGCGCGGCGTGCAGACGGCCGACTGTCAGGCACATGTTCTCCACCAGGTAGCGCAGCGGGGTGCGGGAGAGCAGCCCCGTCACGGCATCGCACGCGAGCACGCGCACGACAACGGGGGCGAGGGCAGCCGCATCCGCTGCGGCCGCGCTTACCGTCTGCCCTGCCGTCGGTGGCTTCGGCATGGTGCTGTTCACCACGCCCTGAAGGAGAGGGTAGAGCTGCGCGACGCAGTTGACGTCGAAGCCGCCGTTGGTGCCCATGAGGCGGACGGCCAGGAACGGCGTCTTGTTCTGGTGGATCGCGGGGAGCATCTGCTGTGCCTGCTTGTCCCAGTCGGCCTGCAGCGCGTCGCGGCCCTTGGCGAGAGCCTGCGCGTCCTTCTTCTTCATGTCCATGAAGTCGTCCTCCGACATGCCCTTCGGAGGGCGGTCGGGGTACGTCTTGAGAAGGTGCTGGTCCTTGAGCGTCGTCTCCTCGAACTGGAAGCGGTCGTTGGCGGACTCGGTCGCGATGGCGCGCTGCATCGGGGACAGCGCGGCGAAGTACGCGACGGCGCTCTTCAGGGCGTCCATGAGGCGACCCAGCGCGCTCTCCTGCCCGGCCACCGTGAGACGGGTCATGAGCAGTGCCACGCCGCGGCACGCCGCAATGGACACGTGGCGCGGAGACGACAGCATCTTGTTGATCAGCACACTCATGATGGACTCGCCGTGCTGGTGGAGAAGATCGACGTTGTCACTCTGGCGGGGGAAAAGGAGCTCGAAGCTGTCGCGCATGTGGAGGTGCTTGCCGTCCTCGTAGTAGCGGCGAGACGGGTGGCTGTTGGCGGCGAAGAAGAAGGGATCCTCGCCCTGCACGTGGTCGTGGCCGAGCGTCAGGAGCACCTCCATCAGCGCGGAGCTGATGGCGATGCGGGACGGGTGCTGCAGCAGCGCCATCGCGATCGGCATCACCGATGGCAGCGCCGACGCCGACAAGATCATCGGCTTCTTCGCCTCCTGCATCCCCACCACACTCTTCAGCAGCGCCTCCCACAAGCTGATCGCGGTGGTCGCCTGGGCGGAGACGCTGTTCACGTACGCCGTCAGGCGCGTGCGCACAAGACCACTGCGGTGCGTCAGCAGCATTGCCACCGCCCCGTAGTGTCCGCCCTGCGCGAGGGCAATGGCAGTGTCCACAAGCCGCGCCCCCTCCTGACGCGCGCGGATCGCCTTGGCCACCACGGCCATGTCCGTCACGGCGCGGTCGGCACCCGCGGCCACGACCTCGCGCGCACCGAGCTGCACGAGCGACTCCGCGGCGCACAGAACTGGGCAGAGCTTCGCGAGGCGTGCCACGTTGCTCGTGTCACGCACGGCGAAGATGAGGGAGAGAAACGCGTCAGGGCGCACCACCTCGACCTCCACGCACTCCGCGAGCAGGTCGCCGACGAGCGCCGTCTGCAGAGCGGCCGATGTGCGGGCCGGCGAGAGCTGCGTGAGGAGCATGCGGCGCAGCTCGTCGTCGCGCTTGGCGTGCTTCAGCGCCTCCTGCAGGCCCGACTCGACCTCGGCCTCCAGCTCCAGCAGGGCGACAAGGCGCAGCGACTCGTTCGCGGACTCGACAGCAGGAACGCCGACCTCGCGGTTGAGCAGGGTGGCGAGCTCGGTGCGGACGGCCTCGGGCAGAGCGGGGCGTGCGGGCAGCGCTGCCACCATGCTCGCGACGAGGTAGAGGATGCACGCCTTCTCGGGCGGGGAGCGGCAGCGCGCGCCGACGACGAAGACGGTGGCGTCGAGGAACGCCGTCCAGACCGCCTCACGGGCCTCTTGCGAGACGCTGGCGTCGTTCAGCAGCTGCGCCAGGAGCGTGCCGTACGCCGGCGCGACGTCGACCGCGACGCGCAGAGTCAGGGACTTGGCGTTGGTCAGGAACGGCGTGAGCAGCGATGCGAGGCTGTCCTTGCCCTTCTGCACGACGTACTCGGCGAGGTCCGCGGTGGGCAGCGAACCGAGCAACGCCACGTAGTCCTGCAGCGTGACGGCCGTGGCGGAGGTCAACCCCATGTTGTAGAGGAAGAGCTGGATCGCATCAGCCGGCTGCTGCACACGCAGCGCGCCACTCACAGGACGGCGCGCGCCGAGGATCTGGTAGAGCGTGCCGGGCGCGACCTTGGCCACGGCCGCCACGTTCTCCTTCGCGATCGCCGGCGACCACTGCGTCGCCACGCACACAGACAGCGTCACAATGTCGATCGGAAGCAGACCGCCCGTCGTGAGGACGGCGAGCACGCGCTCAGGAACCTGCGCGTGCACCTCTGCGAGAAGGCGCTGGAGACGGCGCATGGGTCCGCTCTCGAGGAACACCTCGTTGCCGTGGACACCACCTTCGCTGGTGGGGCGCCTCGCGCTGTGCTTGGCCACCTCCGCGTGCAGGGCCGCGTACTGGCGCGTCACCTCGGCCAAGGTGACCAGGCACAGGCGCTGGGCCTCCTCCTCGGTGAAGGGCTTGAGGCGCGGCTGGCTCGTGTCCTTGCGTGGCTCCTTGCGCTTCAGAACCGCCTCCTTCAGGGCCAGGCCAAAGATGACCGGCACGGCGTGGCGGAGCAGCTCCTCGACACAGCGAATGCCGGTGCGTGTGGTCGGGTTCTTGAGCAGCATCGCCGTCGCGACGGACAGCGCGGTGCACCACTCCACGATCGTCAAGGGGGTCTTGGCCACCACGACAGGCAGGAGCTGCTTCTGCAGGGTACGCTGGCAGCTGCTGGGCAGAGAGGGAATGCGTGCCGCTCCGATGATGCACTGCACAACCTGAAGCGGGTGATACGGCTTCAGAGGGCGCTGCGACATGTGCAGGATCTCCTCCGTGACCTCGTCCACCTTGAGACCGCCTTCGATCTGCTCGCGACGCTCCTTGTGGAAGGCCGCCAGCTGCTCAGCCTCCTTTTCAGAGAGAGGGTTGTTGAACTGCCCCAACGCCTCGATCGCGGCGAGCGCGGTGCGAGGGCGTTGAAGTGCGAGTGCAACGCGCTGGATGTCCATTGCTGGAAGCGAGACAGACAAAAAAGAGTGAGAGAACGGGGGGAAAAATGAAGGAAGAACGAAAAAGCGCACAAAACAAAATAACAGAAAATCAAAACAACTCACTTATTCGCTCTCTGGGGACAAGACGTGCCAGGACGTTAAGCCACACAGAGGCACTGCTTTAAATGCGGGTTTGCGTCTTGTGCCGGGTGCACAAGAATAGTTTCTTCTTAGCTATTTTTTCTTTACTTGGTTTTATGCGCGTTTTTGTCGCAGTTGTGTTTTTTTTTTCGTTGTCAAGGAAACGAGGAAGGTGTGCAAGATGAGGAGGAGACAAGAAGCAATGAAAGCAGTTGTGCATCTCTCTGTGTTTATGCGTGTGCGTGCCGGAGGAAGGAACAGCATGAGTACACGTGACAGGGTGCGATGCGCCGGTGTCACACTGCGGTTCACGCAGCACCACCACCAAATACGCCACTTGGAAAGTGCGGAAACGCGACACTGAAGACTTGGTGATGCAATCCTCGTGAAGTCATTGATAATGTTTTTTTATTTGTGGGATTCCTTTTGTATTCTATCATGCATACTGTGATCAGGTCGACCATTTTTTTTTTTTGGTAGGATGACCACACAGAGGGAAGAATAAAGAAGTGGAGAGGGAGACAGAGACAGAGAGACAGAGAGGCCACACCATTCTAGTTACGTGGTTGTGGGCTGTTCGTGCACACGCTCGTTAGTAAGGAGATACAAAAACAAAAACAAACAAACAAGGGAAAACATGTGTGAGACTCTTTGCGCGAAAAGCGAGGACACGATAAAATGGCATTTCAGCTGTTTTTTGTTGTCCCCTCCTGTTTCATGTCCTTCGTCTGCCTCTTTTTTTATCGCTCTTCTGTTTTCATCTCCTCTACGAACGGGCGGCGGCACGACGCTTCAGAATGGACAGGTTGATCAGCACCTGCAGCGCGTGCACGGCAGCCGCAACGATCATACCACCAACGGGACACGTCATGAAGACGATCCACACGAACACGACGCCAGCCAGCGGCAGCGGGTTCACCGTCGACATGCGCATGCACTTGGCGGCGATGGGGACGTGGATGATCGTGCTGAACGTGCACGCCGCGGTGATGATCCAGACGGCGACGTACGGCAGGGGGCCGAGCGTGTAGCCGGGCACGTGCACAGCGGTGCGCGCCACGGCGTTGTGCGAGCTCATGAAGAAGAGCAGGACCGCGCTGTTGACGGCGACAAAGAGGGTCTGGATGCGGAACAGCATGCGCCAGTTGCGCCAGGAGATGCCGACGATGGTCTGCGCCTGCGTGAGGCTGTAGAAGAAGTAGATGTAGTCAATGTAGGAGAGGCGCGCCAGGTAGTTCGCCCAGTCCGCCGACACAAGCATGCCCCACTGCTCCGGAGACAGGGGGACGGCGGTGCCCACGGTTGGGATCCAGAGAGGAATCCACATGCAGATGCCGAAGAAGATCATCGCCTCGTCAACGGTCGCGATGCGGTTGCCCCAGACGAACACGTTCGTCTCGAAGTGGAGGTTGTGAGACAGGACAGTCACCATCGCGATGAGGCAGATCGAGATGGTCATGTTGCTCATCGACGCGCCCATCACACCAAACGCGATCGCCGCGGAGAGAAGCGACGTGACGCAGTCGAGGCCGTGGTCGAGGTACTCACCAATGACGCTGGTGCGCTTGTCGCGACGCGCAAGGCGGCCATCGGTGTTGTCCGCGACGCAGTACACCAGGTTGAGAATACCGCACAGGATCAGCATGGAGGTGGGAGTGAAGATGTCAGAGAAGTACGGGTGCAGCTCGGTGGGGTAGAGCGGGCTCGGCTTCAGCGTGGACTTGTCCTTGACGACGAGAGAGATGGGAGGCAGGTGTGGCTCGTCCGGCTGGAAGACGGCACCGGGACGCATCGCCGTCAGCATCAGCATGGACGACAGCAGCGTCATGGACACGCCAAACAGCGTCAGCTTGTTCGGCACCCACCACTTTGGGTAAAACTGGACGATAAAGTCGTAAAAAGGGAAGAAGACGTACTCAGCAAGGATGCTGGGCTCGGCGGAAACGGATGGCGTGCCCTTGGGGGCGGCCTCTGAGAAGAGGATGCCTTTCTGTGGCTCAGCGAACACGTAACCTTCCATTGCAAGAAAGAAATGTACGGAAACAAGACGGGTAGATGGATAGATGCAGGAAAGCGCAATTTTTTTGCTTTTTTTTTTTTTGCGCGCGTCCAGCAGAAGGGGTGTAGTGTGAAGAAAAGAGAAGAGCGTGGGTGAGTGAGTGAGTGAAGGATGAATGCAGGTGTTTGAGCCCTGCTCTTAACAGACACACACATCCAAAGTCCTTGAAAGAGAAAAACACAACGAAGCCAGCAGTACGTCTATACGCATATGCAACAGCGATGGCGACACGCTCGCGCTGTTTTGTGTGCTGTTTGACGAGGCATGAGGACCACGCCGCGTCTGGCGGCTTTGACACGTGGCTGCGTCGCGAGTCTCTGAATGCGCGACTCTCATGTTTTTTTCAGTGAAAGCACTTTTTTCTTCTTCCTCCCTCTTCACTATGTGCTGTGCTTTAGTATGCCACTGCTTATTTTGTTTTGTCGTGTTATCACTGCGAGGGATCACCAACCGTTGAGAAGCACAACAGCTTCCTTTACTCACACTCACACTCACACAGAACAACGCAAACGAACGAACAACAACAAGAACAACAACAAAACACACGGGGGCGCTGTTTCCCAGACTCTGGCACTAGTGAATCATCATGAGACCGCGCCCACCAATATTCTCCTTGACAGCCTGGATGTGATCAATGACACGGTTGTCAGCGGTACGGCAGATATAAATGACGATGCGGTTGTGAATACCGTGCGTGTTCATAAGCCGGCGCATCATCTTGGGGGACCACTCAAACTCCGTCTTGCCATCGTAGCTGCACGGCTCAATCACGTTGATGGTCGATTCATTCTGGAAGTACTTGAGCTCCACGGCAAAGGCGCGGTCGTTGTGGAAGTCACGGAAGCCGGCCACGAGACCGTGGTCGAGCAGCACCTTCGCGCACCCACGCGTCTCCAACGTAGACGGCACAATCACAAAACGCTTTCGCTGCTCCGTCGCCTCACGAATGCGGTGGCAGAAGTCGTACACGGGCGTGAAGACGTTGAAACTCCAGTCGCGCGGCTCACGCTTCTCGATTTGAACGCGGTCCTCATCCTGCGCACTGGGGCGGTCGTAGCTGCCGTAGTACAGCGCGTGGTCCCCTTTGTGCTGGAAGAAGAGGCGTGTGATCGGGTCGGCCGGCAGATCGCGTCGGCGCTCCACGCCCGGCAGGTCAACGAGCTTCTTCTCCGGGTACGCCGCGCCACCGCCGCTGCCGGCACCGACACCACCGGTCCCCAGCCGCGACGCGCGGAAAGGATCACGCTCCTCGGCGAGCAGCTCGTTCAGCTGCTGGCGGAGAAGCCGTTCGTCATGGCGCACGTCGTTGGCCACCGCGAAGACGCTGCCGCGGCGTGCCTTGGCACCGAGAAGGGCGTGGTGCTGCGCGCCGCTGCTGCTACTACTGGCGCTACTGCCGCCCGCGCTGGCACCGACGGGTGCACCACTACCAGCGGGCTTGAACAGAGAGGTCGAGACAGTCGCACTGCCGTAGACGCGGGCCAAGCCCACACTCGAAAGACGCATCGCTACACAGACAGCTACGAAAGAGGAAAAAAGAAAAAAAAGGATAGAATGAAGAGAGCGAGCGAGAGAGAGAGAGAGAAAATGGGAGACAGGGGATAACAAGAATCGATCCGATTGATCGATAGACAGGGAGCGAGCAGATGGATGCGCAGTAGGTGCACCACGGACTGACAAGCCTCTGCACCGCACACTTCTGGATTTGCACTTCGTTTTGCTTGCTGTCACTCTGGACGGTGACGCATGTGACAAGCACGAGTTGCGCATCTAAGACAGAGAGAGATGGGAGTGATGCGTTCCTGGCAGTCAGGACGGCAGCCTCCTCCTCCAATAGTAGTGTTCTCTTGGCATCCTCATGGACACATAAAACTACCTCTCTTTTCTCGGTTTTCTCTCTGTTGTTGTTGTTGTTGTTTTGTTTCCACTTCCGAAGAAATCGTTAAATGCTGAGCTCTTTCACTCTCATTGTTAAAGGAAGCGACTGTTAAACGGGGAGGATGCAGCGACGCAAAAAAAAAAAAACGTCAACGACAAAGACACAACAACAGACTCACCGGAGATGTCTTCTGTCCCATCTCTTCTACTGTGCCTTTGCTGTTTTCTTTTTTTTGACTTGTTTTCCGTTTTTCTTTTGTCTGCTTACAGCCTGGTTAAACGACCTGGCGGTACATGTCGTAGGGGCCACTCTCCTTGCTGGGCCGCGTAATCTTGACCACGTCACCCGGCGTCAGACCCAACACACGCACCATCGGGTCATCACTCAGCATGCGCGGCAGCTGGGAGATGTTCAGCTTCCGGGAGTCCAAAAACTGTTGCGCCTGGGCGGGGGTGAGAGCCTCGTGGTGGGGGACGGTCTCGTGGTCGGGGGCGTAGAAGGAGAGCGCCTCCTCTTCGAACAGCTGAATGCGCACAATCTCACGTCCCGTGGTGCTGTCCAGGCGGCCGGAGAGCTCATGCGCGTCGCGCATCACCGCCGGCATCACCTTGTTCGCAACAATCATCATCAGTGACGCGCCCTTCTCCACCGCCTTCTCCCGCATGTCCACCACCTCCTTGATGTTCAGTGCGGTGGTGCCAGAGAAGAAGACCAGCACAGAAGAGCCCTTCTTCTTTTTCTTCTTGCTCTCCTTGTCCACGGACTGGGCGTCGCCAGAGCGCGGAGACGGCGAGGGGGAAGACGATGACAAGACTCCCAGAGCCGGCGCCGCGGCCTCACCGCGAACAGCACAGCTCAGCCGCAGGGCATTCCGCATGACGATCCACTGACCCTTCGCTGCCATGTGGAGCGTTTCGTCATCAATCGGGGGTTCGGCCTCGTCGTCGTCGCCATCGGCCTCTTCATTCACGGCGGCGCCACGCTTGCCCTGGCCCCCACCGCTGCTGCGAGAGCGCTTCTGCTGCTGCGCGAGTGCGTCCTGCGGTGTGACCACAAAGTGACGCAGAAACCAGTCGTAGTCGAGGCCATCGCCATCGGCATCGTACAAGGTCGGGTCCTTCAGCGCGTCCGCCACAGCGGATGGGTGGCGCACCTCATAGCCGCGGTCAGCGCACATGCGGAGCACCGTGTTGAACGCACGGTACAGACGAATCACCTTCAGCTCTTCAATGGAACTCATTACGGTGGCAAGAGTAACTGATTCACACACACACACACAAAAAAAAAGGACAACAAAAAGAGACAACGACACAGAGGGGAGCCAATGCAATAGGTGTGTGCGGCACACTGAAAGAACAACGCTATGAAAAGTACATAAGAGAGAGAGAAAGCAGGAAGAACGCAGTGAAGGAGAAGGGGGTGAAGTGTCAGAGGTGATCAAAACAGACCTGCCGCGAGCTAGGTGTCGCGCAAAGGCAAAAACAAGGGGAGATGATAGGTGCACGTTGTTGCTGCACACATTTTCGGGGAGAGAAGAGGACATCGCAGTAATGCTTCATGCTTTTCCGTTCTTCAGTCTCCGGCGTGCCCTTGAAACGCTTAATGCACGCGGTAGAGCCACCTGTGAGGCATGGCAGCACCACAAGACCAAGCACGCACACATACACTCACACGGAAAACACATTTTTTCTATCAGTGCTTTTTTTTTTTTTGCAACCTTGTGTTAATTCTTTTTTGTTTGTTTGTTTGTTTACAAGTGTACTTAGACGACGCATCAAGAGGAAACGAGGAGACAGACAGACAGAGAGAGAGACACACGCACGCACGAACAGCTCCGTGCGTGACTAAACAACCTGTCGGTATGTCACGTACTCACCTGCCGACTCACTGCGGCGCTTCACCTCGACCACGGCACCACGGTCCAATCCAAAGTACATCGCGACCGGATCGGTGGCGAGTAAACGCGGCAGCTGGTGAAGCTCCAGCGCGTGCGCCTCGAGAACCTGCTTTGCCTCCGTGGCGTCGAGAGGACGGTGCTGCGGCACAAGCGCGTGCTGCGTGATGTTCACGGCCAAGTCATCTTCTTCAAACACCTGCACCCGCACACCGGCGTCACTACGGTTAATCGTGTCCACCTGCTTCTTCACAATCGCGTTTGGCTTGGCAGCAGAGATGAAGACGAGCCGCTGGCAGGCGACGTCCTGCGCAGCCTTGATGCGGGTCTTCATGTAGTCGGTCGTCATGCCGCCACGGCCAACAAAGTAGACTTGCGCGCGGAGCCGCTCGTCGCCGTACATGCGCTCGCAGTACAGTGTCATGCTCTCACGCTGCACGCCGTCGTCCATGCCGCGGTCGGCGTCGTTGACGTCACCAACCAGTTCTGGGCCATTCGCGGAGACGTAGCGGGCCTTGAACTCCTCGAACGTGGCGGGAATATCGTTGCCCACGCTGTAATGCCGATCGCGCATCATCTCACTCGCTGTCTTCATGACGCAGAAGGCCTTGCGAATCTCAATGTGATTCTTACCGAGAGTGGGCGGCATGTTTTTTAAAAGTATTTTTTATTTTTGGTTTTGTTTTGCTTGCGTTTGCTCGTGGAAACGCGAGTGAGGAGGGAAAAAGGGAAGCAAATGGGGAAACCACACACACACGCACTTGCACACGAAGAGAAACGTGATCAGCTGACGTGACGTGACATCGAGAGACACATCATTGAGGAGTGAACAGAGAAGGGGAGTAGATATGCAAATGTGTGTGAGAGAGGGATCAAACGGAGAGGAGGCCTTTGGACCTCGGAGCCACCGGCATTAACCATGCACAGCTCAATAACTACGAGGACACGGCACACATTTCGTCACCAGGGAAACAAAAAAGAGAAAGATAGGGTTGAACCAAAGAGGGTGCACGCCACACCAAGATACCACCCAGGCTAGGCAGAACGGCGGCTTCGTGCTTGATCTCTCTCTCTCTCTCTGTGTTCGCATGTGGGTGACCGCACGCATGTCTTTTTTCATTGTCTTCTTTTTTATGTCAATTCTTCTAGTGTGTCGACGTGATCTTTTTCACGTGAGTACAAGGTGCTGTAGATAAGTAACGTGGAGATAGAAAGAGAGAATACAAAGCGAAGAAAAAGGGAAGAAAAGCTGGGGGGGGGGCCGTGAGATGAATGATCGATCTAATGTTAGAGAAAAATGGGAAGAAATCCGCCTCAACAACAACACAGTCACGGCATCTTCCCTTGAGCCCCCCTTTTTGCGCTTACGCATCCTGTGGGGGCTTGCGTGCTGAGCGCGACCGCACCCTGATCTTGCCGCAGGTGCTTGCCTCTGGAGCAGACCCGGTGGCGGCCATTGGTGTCGGCATCGGCACGGCACTACGTGGCGCGGGCACGTCGGTCTCGTCAAGCGACTCCTGCCGCTGTAACCGACGCCCCGAGCTGGGCGTGCGCTGACCGTGTGGCGCGGTGTGACGCCGTGCGGTGCCACTCGACGACCGTCGGGCGTGACCGAGCGAAGACCGGTGCGGCGGCGGCTGCTGCGAGTTCGCGGTGGGCTCATCCGCTGCCCCGACAGTGAACGGGTTGCTCGAGTGCGAGCGAACCCGCTGGTAGGCCGCGGCTCTTGCGGCAGTAGTGGTGGTCGTCGTCGTCGCATCCTTCGGCGCCGCGGGAGGCCGGTCAGCGTGTCGTCCACGCGGCGAAATCAGCGGCTGCGGCGCCGCGTCTGGGTCGCTGCTCGCCTGCGCCGGGACCGCGCCCGAGACGAGCCGGATCCAGTGGGTTCGCACATCGCGTGGCGCAGGCGAAGGCCGGGCCGCCGTCTCCGCACCCGTGACGCTGTCCTCGGACTCGTCTGCAGCGGACCACGCCGCGCCTTGTGCCTCCGCGGACGGGCGCGACGTCGTGATGAGCAGCACGCTCGGCAGCGACTGCGAGGCCGCGTGACGCAGCAGGCGCTGGAAGTCCTCGGCGGTGTGAACCGGCTTGCCGTTGATGGTGCGGATCTGGGTGCCAGCGGTCATGCCACTCTGCTCTGCCGCGCTACCGGGGCGCACGCTGGCGAGGATGAGATTCTTGTCCAGTCGGAAGCCGAGTTTTGGGTGGCCGTCCGTGGGCACCACGACGTTCGCCGTCGTCGGTGCAAGCGCAAGCGCGGAGGCGGAGGCAGCCGACGGCACCACCCCGGGCGCGGTCACCGTCGTTGGCGAAGGCAGGACGTGAGCGGAAGAGGGTCCGGTGGTGGTGATGGCTGTGGCGCGTGGCGAGAGACCAGCGACCCGACCACGTCCGCGCGGTGCCGGCGCCGTGTAGGACGACGTGAGCGGCGGTGGGGCATTGGGATGGGCACGCTGTGGGACAGCGGAGGTGGGGTTGCCGTTGCCAGCAATCTCACCATCTGGCCTCGTCACGCCGCGAGGCGAGAACAAAGCAGAAGACGCCGGCTGCGGTGATGCGGCTGCACCAACAACAGGGCGTGGCCGAGGAACTGGCGCGGGCAACCCAAGGCGCGGAACCACTGGCTGTTGCGATGGTGCCTCTGGTGGCGGAGAGTGTGTGGCGACTGGAGCTGGAGCCGCAACTGGTGCGGTCTGCGTGGCGGCAGCGGTGTCAGTTGTGGCGGCGGTCATCCCAGGACGTGTCTTCTTCACGATCTTGCTTTCCGCCTTGGGTTCGGCAACCGCAGCGGGCACAGAGGGAGTCGTGGCCTCCGCCTCCGTAGCCGGGTTCGCTGCTGCGACAGTGAGGGTTGGGTGCGGTGTGGTACCGCTTCCTGGCGTTGTGAGATGTGGATACGCCGCGACCACACGTGGAATCACCGGGACTGCTGGTGCAGGTGCTGGTGCAGCTGTTGTCGCCGACGGTGGTGGTGCCTTGTTCATCGGCGCACGTGCTGGCGGCGATGACGGTGGCGATGAGGATGTGGCTGCTGCTGCTGCTTCTGGGAAAGAGTCCTGCTGCGTTGGCGCACTAGTCACGACCGCTTCTTGCTTCGGCCCCAGGGCCGGATCCACGTAGAGCAGCTTCTGGCGCTTCCGCAGACGTGCGGTGGCGGAGCTGGAAGTCGACAGCGTGGACGACGCGACGGAGCTGACGCTGTCGAGTCGCGACGCGGCTCCCACTCCCGCTGCTGCGGTGGGTGCGCTGGCGGTGTGGCTGTGCACTGAGGACCGACGTTGGCCGGCACCGGTCGAGAGCGGTCCCACAGGAGAGGAGGAGGAGGGGGGCGGGATGACTGGCGAACCCGCACGTGCGTCCACATCAAACGTGATGGACGGCTCGTGCGCTGCGGTGCCGCCGCCGCCTGCTGCCACGAGTGGCCGAACCAGCGTGCCGCTGCTAGAGGCGATCGACTCCTCCGCCAGGCCCTCCTCGTACAACCACGTTGGGCGTGGCACGCGAATCACGGCGAGCTCGTCCGGCAGCGCCTCGTCGTCGTCGTACGCGTCGAGCTGGGGGTTGTAGCTGCGCAGCTGCGTGACGGTGAGGTCGTTCTCCAGGGCCAGGTGCAGCAGCGTGATGGGCTCGTTGTCCGGGGTGTCCGGGCGACCCCCGAGCGACGACGCGTACGAGTACGACGGCATCGAGGTGGTGCGCACGGCGCTGTTCGGGAGACTCGCGCGGTTGGTCTGGCTTGGCGCGGTGACGCGGCCGGACTGGCGGACCTTGCTGCCGGGGAGGCTGGAGGCGGACTTGTCGAGCTCCTCCACGGCAGGCAGCGTGAAGAAGGAGACCGGTGCAGCTGCGGCTGCGGCGGTGGCGGTGGCGGTGGCGGCGCTGCGCCGAGTGCTGCCCTCGCGACTGGGGCGGGGGTCTGACGGGCCGAGCACCTCCTCCGCGTAGAGGGCGGTGCGATCGGCGAGGTCGTTTTCAAGGAAGAGGTCGCGACAGGCGCCGATGTACTGCTCGTGAATGAGCGCAAAGTCGTGTGACTCAAGCGCACGGATGGCGAACTCGCTGCAGCTGGGCCAGACGGCTGGTGCGTCGGTCGCCGACAGCGGGTCATCGGCGGCGTCGCGATCGAGCACAAAGTCGATGCACAGGCTGCCGATTGAGAGCTTCACGTCCGTGACAGCCTTAAGAGCGACGCCCGTGGCGAGCGCGACCTCCTCCACAGCGACAGGCCGCATCATCGGCTTCGAGACAAAGAAGAGCACGGTGGGCCAGTGCTTGCCAGGGAGCTTCACGCGATACTCACCAGCCGTTTCCGCGGCGGAGGACAGCGAGCCGCTCACCTCGACAGCCGGGAAGGTACCGTACGAGCCAGCATCGGTGCCGCTGCGACTCCCCGCACGCGCCTGCTCAGCCCGCGGCAGGGCCGAGGCCGAAGCTGTCTTTGACACGGAGGTGAGACTCGTGGACTGCGAGGGCTTGTCGAGTGGGGAGGCGGCACCGCCACTGGCACTGCTCGCGGTCACACTCGTCGGCACAGCGAGACGCAGTGCCCCAGGCCCTGGACTCGTGTTGCCCGCGATCACGTTGGGGCCGTCCGACGACGGCAGCACTGGGCTCTCGCCACTTCCGTCGCCGTGCGTCAGCAGCGCGCTGTTGATGGAGTGCACCGAGTCGCGCCGGTGCTGCGAGGCCGAACCACGGCGGGACCGGCTGCTGCTGACGACCTCGGAGAAGAGATCATCGCCGCTATCGAGGCGATCGAGTTCGGCCTCTTCGCGTGCACGCTGGGCGTGAAACGCTTCCTCGTACAGCTGAGACAGCATTGGGTAGCTGTAGGCCGCCACTCGGGCATCAATCTCCTTCTTGGGGTACGCCTGACGATCATGCTCGACGGCGAAACGGACGTACAGAAACTGGTCCAGCGACATAAGCTGCACGTTGAGGACCTGATCGTCTGCAACGACGGGCAGCAACGGCGCCGCCTGGTCCGACGCGGGCGCGTTGAGGGCACTGAGGACATCTTCAACAAAGCACGCCTCCACCTCATCCGGGATTTCCTGGCGCAGCGAAACCCAGAGCTCACCGGGCATGCGGTGCGAGTGCTGCGTCGTAACGAGTCGAGCGCCCTTCTTGCGCTCCAGCGAAGGCGGCGCCGTCACGGCCGGGACCGCACCAGGGCCGCTGCTGCTGCTGCTGCTGCCACCTCTATTGCCACCCGCTGCACCACCGGGATGCAGGGGCGGTGCGCCAGGCCTCGCGCCGTCGCCGGACTTGCTCGCCGACGCAGATGGCGTCGCGGCCTCCATCGCGCGTGCGTGTGGTGCGCCGGGGAAGAGCACCGCCGTCGCGCGTGGTTTGATCGACGACAGCATCTCGTCG
This sequence comes from Wallacemonas sp. MBr04, assembly GCA_030849635.1. NCBI lineage: Eukaryota > Euglenozoa > Kinetoplastea > Trypanosomatida > Trypanosomatidae > Wallacemonas > Wallacemonas sp. MBr04. The sequence continues at coordinate 270,403 of JASANR010001581.1, forward strand.
TCGCTGTCGCCGCGTGGCGTGCCCACGCGCGGGCCGGAGAAGTCGCCGTCGAGGCTGTCCTCGCCCATGTCTGAGCGATCAACGGAGAGGGAGGCCATTGCCTGCGACCGACTGCCCCGCATGTAGGGCAGCGTGCCCGTGGAGGCGCGGTGGGGTGGCGGGCCAGAGCCACCACTGAGAATCGCTTCGACGGGTCGCGCATCGGGTTCGTCGTCATCGAGGCTGCCGCCGCCGTCGTCGCTGTCGTTGTCAAGCGGCGATTGCGCGTGCGGTGCACCGATATGCTCGGAGCTGCTCATCTTCTGCGTCCGTCGTCCATCCGGTGCGGTGGCCGCGGGGTCTCTGTCGAGGTTGATGGCCACTGCCACCGGCGGCAGCACACCCACCACCACACCGTACGGCTCTGTCTGGGTGCGGCTCTGCAGGGGTGGTGAGGTGGCAGCCGTGGAGGATCCCCCAGATGGCGGGCGTTGACTCATCGTCGCTGTTGATGGTGTTGTTGTTGCTGCGGTCTTGGGACCAGCTCCTGCCGCCGCAGTCTTCCAGCGATGTGCACCGCCATCCTCGTCCTCGTCATCCGAGTTAATGAAGGCGTAGCGCGATGCGGCGGTGCCGGTTTCGTGCGGCAGTGCCGTCGTCTCCGAGTCGTGCGAGGACAGGATCCTCACACTTGCGTTGGGGGACGTCGTGGGGGTCTCAAAGACACGGCTGTAGACGATGCGCAGGAGCTGCTCCACGTCGTGCAGGTTGATCTCGAGTGAGCGAAAGGTTTGCTTCACCTTGAGCAGGTCCGCGACGCGGCTGGTCGTGACGGTCGGCGATGTGCCAGGCTCGAGCGTGGTGTCGGGGTGGTAGCGGACAATGAACTGATGGAGCAGGTCACCATCGGTGCGAACCTGCGCCAGCTGCCGGCCCAGCACGGCGATGGACGACGTGTCCGGGTGGTCAACAGAGGCGGAGGAGGTGGAGGCCCCAAGCTTGCCTGTGCTTTTTGCGGCCTCGTCCTCCTCCTCGATGATCTGCTGCATGACGGAGACGACGGCGTTGGCGGCCTCGATGAAGCCCCTTCGCTGGCTGCACGTCATGGGACACTGCTTCTTTTGCGCCGCGCACGCAGCGAGCGTGTCCTGCAGGCCATCGAGGAGAGAAACAAGAAACGTGGAACACGCTTCGAGGCGAGCACGGTCCATTGGTGCGGTATGCTTTGCTTCGCTTGGTTATTTGCTTTCTCTTTTCTTTTGACTTGACTTCTAGGATGTGGCAAGATGACGAACACAACAACAATGGCGATGAAGAAAGGAGAAGAGGAAGTCAGAAAAAAAAAAGAATGTATTCTTGTTTTCCCCGTTCCTCACTCAGGTCAATCAATGATAAACGCCAAAAAGCTGAAACAGTCAAGACAATGTAGGGGAGGGAAGAGAGAGTGAGAGAGATAGAAAGAGGTCGTCAGGGTATAGGAGAAGGAGAGACGCTGATGCAACAGCAAATGTGACCATGGTACGCGGAGCGGAGGGACGAATGAGGATGAAATTCACAACATCGCACAACACTCCTTGACTGTCTTGAAATACGCGGTCAATTGTCTTTTTTCCTTTCGTTTTGTATTTGTCCTGAGCAGCAGCAGCACGCAACGTAGCAAACCACACAGGAGATCAACCGGTCCGTCTGCAGACCGGCGGAATCGCGCAGTGCGCACTGAACTTCGTTTTACTCGGCACCGTCGTCGCAACGCAGCTCCGCCCATGGCGTGAGACCGAGCTCCTTGCCTTTGCGAGACACTAGAGCTTCCACATCCGCAACCGTCACGTCCTCATCCTTCTTGTACTGCTTCTCGTACAGTTCGAGCTCGCCACTTCGCTTCTGGTGCTTGAGGCTGGCCTTGTGCGCTTCAGCCGCATACGTGTCTGTAAAGTGGACGTTGCAGATCGAGCAGTAGTAAGACGCGTTCATTTGCGCACGATCAGACACACACGGTGGCCCTTTAATGGAGGCAGAATAATAAAAAGAACAGGAAACAATTCGAAAGGAGGAGAAAGGTAAGAAGAGGAGAGTTGGAGGTGGACAATGAATAGTGTAAATAGGAAACGGGATATCAACAGTTTCGATGGAACGAACAAGAGAGGAGAAGGTGATGCGAAACGCCATAGGCAAGGCTCGTTCACGGTTTCGGGTCTACTTGCTGCACGTACAGGGAGAGAGAAGTGTGTGTGCCTACATGAGATCTGCCGGTCAGTGTGCATCGCGTGCTCTCCTTTTCTATCGAGATTTTGACAAGCGAGCTGACGCGGTTGTTGTTTGCTCCCTCCACCACCGCGCCAAATCATGTCGATGGCACAGGAACAACAAACAAAGCAGCGCAGCAACTACATCGATCTGTTCATCCATTTTTATGGACTCTGTTTACCCTCGTGACACGCCATATCGTAACTTTTTTTTGGGATTTGGGGTTTGGTGTTGCATGTGTGATCACAAACTCAAAACGACGGAAAACAACTGGACAAAAAGGAAACGAAGTAAGATGAAAAAAAGAAAAGGGTGAAAAACAATCCGATCGAGACAAACGTGGATTGCTGCACCGTACTAGTTTTAGGCTGAATAAACGAGACTGCACTCGCTACTTTTCTTGCTAGAATTGTTTTCAATTTTTTGGGAGGTTGTTGATGGATGTTTGTGTGTTAAAGAGAGCCCTTTTTGCAGAGTATTGTTTTCATTTTTGTTTTTGTTTTTTTGTTCTGTTTAAAGGGGAAATCTGTGAAAAGCCGTCATGCAATCATGCAAGATGAAGGTAAGATAAAAAAAAAAAGCAAGCTGGTTTCTTTTCGTTGTTGTGTGTGCGCCGTGATTCATCCACTCCGAACTTTGCTTATTTGCTCTTTCCCTTCCTGCTGAATGGTGTGTGTTTCTGCAACTCGATTCTTCTTGCATTGCATTTGTGGGCTATTTAACTTTTTCTTTCTTCATCTTGTGGGGTCGCATACTTGTGATTGTGTGCTTGTTTGTTTGTTTTACTTCTTCTTGGCGACCTTCTTGTTCTGGTTCTGGCGCTTGCCCTCAATGTTGACCTTGTTGTCGAGGCCCATCGTCTCCGTCACGGCGCCCCAGCCGACGGTGATCTTGCCCTCGCGAATGGTGAACTTGAGACCCTTCTCCACCGGCATCGGGTACGCGAGCGTCAGAATCATCTCGCGGTTGTCACCGGGCATGCAGACGACGGAGCTCTCGAACTCCTTCATCTCCGCATCGGTCTTCTTCTGGCCCTCGGCGTCCTTGCCGTTGGCCTTGGTCAGCTCCGCGCGCTTGGCCTCAATCTCGGGGAAGCTCAGATCCGCCGTGACGTCCGCGCAGTGGAAGAAGAGCTGCGGGCGGTAGTGGGCGCTGAAGCCGCTGTGGCGGCCACCCTCGTCCTTGGTCAGCACGTACACCTGCGCCTTGACGCGGTTGAACAGGCTGGTGCTACCGGGGGCGGCCATCACCATGCCGCGCTCCACGTTCTCCTTGGACAGGCTCGAGGTATCGCCTGCGCCGACGATGCTGACGCCAACAGAGTCGCCGGGCATGCACTCGTCGAGCGTCTTGTGGTACATCTCGATGCCGGTCACCTTCACGGTCGGCTTCTTCGCGCTGAAGCCCGCCAGCTCCGCATCGGCGCCGTTCTTGAGCACACCCTGGTCCACGCGGCCAGTCACGATGACGGTCTTCTTCTCCTTGTCGGTCTCGTACACGTGCTCGATGGCCATGAGGAAGGGCTTATCGGTGTTGCGCGGTGGGTCAGGGATCCACTCGTCGCACTTCTGCACCAGCTCGAGGATCTTCGCCTCGTACTTGGCGTCGCCTTCGAGCGCCTTGAGCGCCGAGCCGCGGACGATCGGCGTCTCCTCAGCGGGGAACTTGTAGAGCCCGAGCTGCTCGCGGAGCTCCATGTCCACCAGGTCGAGGGTCTCGTCATCGACGACATCGGCCTTGTTGATGAAGCCGACGAGCGCGGGGAGACCAATCTGGGAGCAAATGAGAAGGTGCTCGCGGGTCTGCGGCATCACGCCATCGGTGGCGGCCACGACGATGATACCGCCGTCCATCTGCGCGGCACCAGTGATCATGTTCTTCACGAAATCCATATGGCCGGGGCAGTCAATGTGGCCGTAGTGGCGCTTTTCGGACTCGTACTCGACGTGGGTCGCATTGATCGTAATCTTACGCGCCTTCTCCTCGGGAGACTTGTCAATGGCAAAGTAGTCCAGCGCCTTGGCGTGGCCACCCTTGGCTAGCACCGTCGTGATGGCGGACGTCAGCGTGGTCTTGCCGTGATCGACGTGACCGATCGTACCAATGATGAGATGGGGCTTGTCACGGACGAACGCCTCCTTCTTGGGGGCGAGGCAGCGAAGGGCGGTGCGGAACATGCTTGGTTGTGGTTGTTTGGTGTATGTGTGTGTTTTTTGTTTTTGCTTTTTTCTTTGTTCTTCTTCGTGAAGGTCAGGGAGGGAAAGACGGGAGTTAAAAACCAAAAAAGGGAAAACGAAAAGCGACGAAGGCCTCAATGTGAGCGCAAGAGCGAATCGCAACTCTGACAAAGAAAGATGGTAATGCGCACGTTTGAGTGAGAGGTGCGAGAGAGACAGAGAGGTGAGTGAAGGAAAGATGTGGAAGTGCACGTGAAGGAAAAGTTGGAGGCAACACGCCTACGCCACAGCCCCCCTCATTGTCTGAGTGCCTGTGAGATTATGCACGAATGAGAGTGAGACAGAGGTGACCGCAGTGAGCGAAACCCAAAGCGTCCTCGTTGGCCACATGGCAAGCTCAGACGCATCCCAATTCCCGTTTCGACCGCGTACAATCGACAAGAAGAAAGAGACGAGTCGGAGCGGGGGGGGGGAGGGCTACACAACAAAGCATATATAGTGTGTGTGAGAGAGCCCATTGGATGTTACTAACTGTTTTTTTTGGTAAGTCTCTTGTACATAGAAATGCCAGCGATCGCTGACAGTGAGAGTGAGAGGCAGAGGCAGGAAACGAGGTGCCGATACACCCTCATCTGCTTCTTCTCATGTGGTTCAACATATTTCCGTCATTTTTTTTTTGCGCGTACTCAAATCGCGCTCCAGTACACGGTGACGATGGCATAAATGTGTGTGGAGAGGTCGTGCGCGTGGTTCACCCAGCCGTCATTGTGACCGTACAGACAACTGCTGCACACGTGCATGCCGGCGCCGTTCTTGCGCATCACCATGCAGTGCACAATGAACTTGTAGGGCTTGCCCAGCGCCACCAATCGCTCCATGATACCGTCGCAGATGAGCTGAATCCACATGCGCGACTTGATGTGATCATAGCGCTGCGCACCCGCGTCACCACCGTCGTCGCCAGCGAGGTTGTCGTGCTCGCCTCCCGCATCACTAGCGTCATCCAGTCCACCGTTGTCATCCAAGTACGGACTGGTGACTTGCAGGATGATGTTCTTGACGTCGTTGCCGGCGATCAGGTCTTTTAGATCTTCAGCGGTTTGCTTGGAGGCCGCAGCGGACTCGGCCCCCTCCTCGTCGTGCTCGTCCTCCGCGTCTGCCGTCACGAGCCCGCTCGAGGATGCGCCGTGTCCCACCGCCTCGTCCTCACCGCCGACGCTATCGTCCTGCGTTTGCATCGGGTTGGACGTCGCCGCGAGCGCGTCCGGTCCGACGTCGTCATCGGCTATCCGGCCCTCACCAGATCCTGTGCGCTGCTCCTCGTTATCAGACATGTTCGCTGACCTACCGCGGCTGGTTTCTTGTTCGCAGGAACAACAACAGAAACAAAAGCAACAAAGAAAAACTCCTTATCGTTCCGTGATACGTAGTGGAGAGAGAAAGAGAGAAGAAAGGAGAGGAGAGAAGAGGGAGCGATGTGTGCATGTGCGGAGGGGGGGGGGAGTGGGAATCATGAAGCTGGGAGATTCCACTGCGAAGTCACACAAGCAGGAGAAAGAGCCGGTGACATGGTCAGCTCATAAGGACGTGCACTGCGAAGCGACAGTGGAGGTCTGACAGGAAAACAACGCAGTTTGCTTTGTGACCCGTCTTGTCCAACGAAAATGCCGTCCGGAGTTGTCACAGTTTTTTGTTTGACCTTTTTTTTTGACTCGATTTTGTCTTTCAGCACATTACACGAGACTGCGCATGTGCATGTGGTCTTTCGAACTCAGCCCGAGCAGGTCCTCACACCAGTCAACGTGCTTGTCCAGGACCAGTCGCAGGAACTCCTGCAGACGTCCTTTGCTTCCACAGAGCGTGATGAGCTCAGCATCGCGATGCCCAGCACCTGAACGCCGTGTTGCGGCACTCGCGTGCGCATCCGATGCGCGACTTGCGGAGGCGGAGATTTGCACAAGCTGCCACCGTGCGAGCTGATGAACGGCGGCACGGAAGGCGTCACGATCCAGCGCCGCTGCGGCTCGCGTGCCAAGCGACGAGGCGACGTCCTCGAGAAGATCGCCCACGCTGCGGGCGCCAGTGCTGCCGGCGGCGTAGGTCTGCTGTTGATACACGTAGAAGAGCAACACAAAAGCCTCGCGGCTGATGTAGTCCAGCGTGACGATGCTGCCGTCGTCGAGGAGATCGTACATGTCGGGTGGCAGCAGCGCCACGGTGTGCGCAGATGAAACAGGCGTTGTGGACGCGGCTTGCGATGACGTCTGCACGGCGCGTTGCCAGAACGCGCGCAGCGACGCAGGTGGTGCACTCCTGAATGCTCCCAGCGGCGACACCAAAAGCCGCAGTCCAGTCAGCGCGCGGCCAGACAGTTTCTGCCACGCGGTGCCGTGCCTTGCCGCGTACGACGTCCTCTCGCGCAGAACATCGCCAATGCGCTTGCCAGGGCCGATCACGTCCGCAGTGAGCGTCTGCAACACCACACTTGCCTTGGCCTGCCGCTGTCCACGCTCCGCCAGATCGATGCGCGTCGAGAGCCAGTCAACGACGGCTTTGGCGTTGGTAGCAGAGAGCAGCGCGAGTGCACCCGATGTGGCGGATGTCAAGCAACTGGTGGCAGCGGAGAGTGCCTCTGGTGCGGTTGCACCGGTCGCCAGCTGCTCTGCTGTGAGTTGATGGACGCGCTTGGCGAATGTGGTGGTGGTGGTAGTGGTGGGCTGATCAGCATCTGTGTCATCGGGACCAGGCGCAAGTTCATCGAGAAGCTTCTCGCAAAGCACCACCAGCAGCTCGAGAGTGAGCGTGGGGTGCTCGACGAGGCTCTCCACCGAGTTGAACGTGATGTGCCCAACATCCGCTGTCGACGGTACTTGAGGCGCAGTCTGATCGTCGTCATCGTCGTTTTCGTCCTCATCAGCGCCGTCGCCACGATCTGAACCCGTCTCGCTCGCGGTGAGGTCCTCCTCTACGCTGGCGGCATCGTCGTCGGCCTTGTCTGCCTCGACACGGGTGAGCTTGCTGCTGCCAGACGGAGAGACGTGTTGTGCACGCTCGGATGGACTTGTCAGCAGCGCGGTGGTCGTAACGGCCGCCTCGTGCTGCTGCTGCTGCTGCCCTGACACCTCCTCGTCGTCACGCACGTCCCGCGCGCGCTTCAGCGGTGGCCGCCAACGCGTGCCCAGTGAGGCGAGCGCGCCTTCGCAAAACACATCGCCCGGAAGACTCGCGCACTGCGGCGGTGTCAGCTCAAGTGATGATGAAGAGGACCGTGTGGCCAGGACCCGCTGCCGCCGCACCCAGCCATCGGCGACCTCTAGCAGCGGCTTGTGCGTGTTGCCGAGCCACTGCAGCCACGTGAGCGACTGAAAGCTGTCGGGCAAGAGACCAGCCAGACTCTCGGCGAGCCTCGTCAGAGCCTCCGTTGACTTCTCCATCGCCGTGACCTTGTCCGCATCAACGTGGTGAAAGAGCGAGTCACTCTTGTCGTGCCTCGTCGCTTTCTTCTGAGTGCCCTTGCCTCTCCGCGCCGCAGCGGCCGTCGCTTCGTCTTCCTCGTGTTCAAGCGCAAGCCTCTGGTCGGTAAGCATGAGCTGCGCGACCTGACAGCGCACGTGATCGTAGAGGAGCGCGACATCGGCGCGCACCAGGCGCCGCGCTGTCCACGGGAGCAGTGGGATGTACTGTGTTTCACACGTCAGCCGACTCGACAGGCGTTTCTCCAGCTGCCGAATGTCGGGTGCCGAGGAAGAGAGGACGAGAGAGAGGCCTCCGCCATTCTCGTCCCCCTCATGCATGAGCCCAGAGAGAACGTAAAAGAGCTGGTCACACCAGACACCAAACTGATCCGCGTGGCGAATGCAGACGACGATGTTGACGCCGTAACTCTTGAACAGCAACAGCGCGCGCTGCAGTGCGGACAGGGCACTTGCTGCCCCGCCGGAGAGATAGGCCGTCGTGGAGGTGATGAGCATGGCGGCCTCTTCGGCCTCGGCAACACCACCGTCGTCTTCCTCCTCTTCGTCTTCCTCTTCTTCGTGAACGACATCATCCTGCTCGTCATTCCGATCATCACCTTCATCATTATCATCATTGTGTGCCCAACTGGTGTGATCGTCGTGCTTGCGTTTTGTGTGTGGTCCACGGCGTGGAGCGTCACGCGACACGGGTGCCGCCCGCGGTTGCCCATCCGCCGCTTCCACCGCCGCCAGAGCGGCGAGCCGGCGTGGGAACTGAAACAGCGCACCAAAGTCAAAGCTGCCCTGCGCAATCGCGGTGTCGGCCGCCCGCAACGAGGCGGACTGCGGTGACCGGAGAAAGGAAAACATCTGACTCGCCACAACACGCAGCGCGGCAACGTCACTGCGCAGCAGATCACCGTGCAGCTGCAGCACAAACGTGCCGTTCTGCCGTGCGCAGTCCGACGCGACGAGGCGCAAGACACGATGTTTGCCACAGCCGCGCGGGCCCCAGATGGCCTGGCATGAGCGGTGACCGAGGGCACAGGATGCGGCGATCGTACTGCGCACGCTGCGAAACACACTCTCCTGCGCCGCCTCCGCGTGGCGATCGGGTCGTGGGCGGAGACTCGAGTCAGCTCCATTTGTGTCGTCGTCACCGTCGGCGAGTTCATCGTTGTCCGAGTTCGACGGCGTGCGGCCCCGCGCAGTCACCTCCAGAAAGGCTCTGTTCGTGCGCATCGTCAAGTGTTGCGTGAGTCGGCAGCAAAGCAAGAGAACAAGATGGGTGGCCATGGCGAGCACTGTGACAGCGGCGTCCTGCACATCCGTGGGTGACGACGCGAGATGAGCCGAGCTGGATGAAGCACTCGTCGTCGTTGTTGTGGTTGTTGTGGCCGGCTTCTTGTTCTTCTTGCTGTTCGACTTGGCCTTGTTGGCCACAGGGGCCGCCTCTTCGGGACAGGCCCGGCGTGCGAGCGTCAACAGCGCATCACCGGCGCGTCCTCTTCCCCTGATGAACGCCAACAGCAGCGGTTGTGAAGCGGCGCTCGCCACAGCCTCTAGTGGTGGTGGTGGTGAGGCTGGCGGCAGCGGCACCGTTAGCGGCACCGTTTCCACGTCCTGTGTGTTGGCATCCGCGGTGACGAGCGGGGCAGCGTGGGAGTGTGGGACGCTCGGCGTCACGTGCTTCACGGTGGTGGCAGTGGTGGGTGCTGATGTACTCCTGTTCGCTGCCTTCTTGGGTGCCGCCTTGGGCTTAGGACGGACTGGGACGCGTGCCTTTGCAGGAGCCTTTCTTGTCGTTTTCGCCGAGGACCTCACCGTTTTTTTGGCTGTCTTGTTCTTGGCCTCAGATGCGACAGGCTTTGATCGGGTATTGCCGCGAGTGGCTGGTCGCGCTGCGCGGGTGACCTTCTTCATGGGCTTTGGCGCCATGGCTGAGAGTCAGCACGAGGCTCCCCCAGACGCACCAACTTGAGATGTACCGAGCGTGCCAATGCAAACACACACCCGCACAGTGCGTGAGTTCTATGACGTGAGATGTATGATGTGGAGAAAAGAAAATGATAAGAGGCACCAATGGCGAGCAAAGATGGGAAGGAAAACAATACCTGCAACCGCCTTGAGAAATGAAAAGAGACACAGAATAACACGCGTGACACGTATATATATATATATATAGATAGATATATCGATAGATAGATAGATAGGAAGATGGAGAGAGAGAGAGAGAAATGAGTGAAACGGGGATGAGAGAAACACTTCGCAAACCATCACCGTTGTGGGAGGACGGGTGGGGGCGGAGAGAGGAAAAGCAACGTAGCTCTGAGCACTCTGCAAGTCGGTGTAACGACACTGCGACAGATGAGAAGCTACGGTTTACGAGCTGTCCTTTTTCTTTCATCTATTCTCACTAGTTTGTGAACAAAGACCGATATTGTTTTTATGTGGGAGATTCAGGAAATGCAGTGCATCAATGACACCAGATTGTACACAAACCGTCGCCACTCATCACAGTCCACGGCTTCTAGACGATTCTGGGATCATGTTGTTGAACCGTCGTGAGAGATTGAAAGTACCCTCCGCAGCCTGCCACAATCCGTTCGCGGGAGACAGTGAGCGAGGACTGACACCGTCGCCTCACAGCGCGTCTCTCGTGCACCACACCACTGACACACCTTCCAATGACGCCTGCTCATGTGCGCGCACGTTGATGTGATGAGATGCGCTTTGTTCTGAATGATGAAGTTGTGTTTTTCCAGTCACGTAATAGCTTCAGTCGCGCGCTACAACGTGTTGACATCATCCGCACACGAACGCACAGTGACAACAACAAACGC